>APFE030180286.1:156690-194922 GCA_000404065.3 Pinus taeda | reverse complement strand
TCCGGGGGGGGGGGGGCGATTCCTGCAACACTGGACTCGACCTATGCAGTGCCTGGTCATCTTTCTCAGTCAGGAAGGATTGACGCCCGTGGCCAGGAGGTGCGGATTCTGCTAGTGCCAGGATTGCGCAGAGCCTAGAAGCTCTAACATTAATTTTGTTGGGGTTTAGGAGGATGTGGGTACCTAACAGGGCAAGACCAAGGAGGAGGGAGTTTCTACCGAGGATTTCTAGCTAAGAAATCCGGATCAGTGGTGCAGCTAGACTAAGGATCGGAGTGGGGGCACCTCGACATTGGCAGAGGGGTTTCCAGGAGGGAAATCGAGGCTCAGAGGGAGTCACACCAAGAACTTCTAGAAAGGAAGTAGAGCAGCAACGAGATGGTAGTGAACAGGGTAATAGACCAGGACAGATGACGAAGCCTCAAACTTCGTAGTCTGGAAGGCCAGAATCTTATCCGTTCTAGACAAGAATTGTCTCAAGCAATTTGCCTTGAGGATAATAGCGGTCCCAGTTGACCCGACTGATAACGATAAGTACGAGGATGCAATGGCGAGGGCCAAGAGCATCATCCTTGACGGGGTCAAGGACTGGGTAGTACCACACATTGCCGAGAAGAATACGACAAATGAGATGTGGGAGGCCCTAAAGAAGTTGTATCAGCATACTTCCGTGCAAAGGAAGATGCTACTAGAAAATCATCTGCGGTCATACCAGATGCAGAAGGGAGAACAGATCAATACCTTCCTCAGTTGATTGAAGGAGATCCGGGATCAACTGACTTCCATAGGGGCCATGCCGGATCAAGAATTGATGGTGAGAACAACCCTGAATGCAGTCTCAAAAGACTGGGAGGTGTTTGTCCAGAGCATACTGGGCCGGGTGACCCTTCCAAATTGGGAGGAAATGTGGGCGACTCTTCGCCAAGAAGAGATCAGAAGGCTAAGCAAGGTGGGAAGTAGCGGCAAGGGGATCAGAGTCAAGGAGGAAGAGGAGGATGCTGCCCTAGCATCTGAGGGAAAGTAGGAGAAATGGAAGAAGAAGGACCTCTCCAAGGTCAAATGCTTCAACTGTGGGGAATTGGGTCACTATGCGAGCCAATGTCCGAGGAAGAAGAGCAAAGGAGAGGCTTCCGAGACCAAGGTTGCGCCAGTAAGGGCGATGAAGGAATTGGAGACAGATGATGACTGTGCCATGAGTGCTCACACGCCACTTGAGCGGAAGTGGGGAGACATCGAGCTGTAGTCGGACAAACTACAGGCAATGAGGGGCAGAATCCTCGAGGTACCCAACCTCTTGGATTATACCTTGTTACGGGAGCCCCAAAGAGGAGTAGCAGGACTGACAGATGTCGGTAGAGACGAATGCGGATGGAGCGACAAAGGGAGCTACAGTGCAGGAGTCTCAGGACAACATGAGGCAACAGTGCGAGATGCACATAGTTGTTGCAACATCGTAGAGGTCAGAGAGGGAGCACTTGCCAGTGACAAAGGGAGCTTCAACATCGAGAGTGTTTCTAACCTGAGGGAGATGTCAGAGTTGGGAGATCAGTTACTTCTCAATAACTGAGTTACAGTGCAGCGATTAGCAGTGGCAGTGCTATGGGTAGCATGATGAGAGGGGTTTCAGTGTAGATGCAACAGTGGCAGTGGCAGGGCCATGGGTAGCAACACGGATGCAGAGGGAGCTGCTGTACAAATGCAACAGTTTTAGTGGCAGGGCCATGGGCAACAACACAGATGTAGAGGGAGTTGTCGTACAAATGCAACAGTGGCAGTGGCAGGGCCATGGGTAGCAGTACATGATGCAGCGGTGCAGAGGGTGTCTGCTGCCCAACATTAGCACAGGGACCGATGCTAGATGATCAGGGTGATGTTGAGTGAGGAGTATTACTAGAGCACAGTCCTCGCTAAGAGGGAGTGTTGATTTGGGATAGCATCGGATGTGCTCTAGCCACGAAAATTGGTGGAGAGGCTAAAGCACATGAGATCTCCAATACCCAGAAATGGTTTGGGCAGATTCTAAACGGTTTGAGAGATATTAAAATAATTAATATTTTTAATGGAGTCCCTAAGTCTAAACTTTAGGGAAAATAAAATATTAATGTGTATTAATATAAAACTGTGTTAGAATGGTCCAAAAGTCATGGATCAAGCCAGAATAATCTTAGCCGTTGATTAGGGACTTAATCTCGGTCGTTGATTTGTCAACGAGAAAAGTATAAAAGGAGGCTTGAGGGTCACTTGGAGAATACACCCTCGGATGATAAAATCCATGGTTATTTGTTCCTATTTTTGGTTGGGAGTAAGAAGTGGTTGTTGCAGCCTTGCAGGGAAGGAAACTTCTGCCTTATTTCATTGACATTCTATTCATTCCCTCACATGATTGAGAACATCATCCTTCATACCCTTCCATTAAGGATTTCTACATAATTTATCAGCAACAACATTATTCTTCCCCTTGACGAATTTAATGTCAAGGTCATACCCTTGTAGCTTACTTACCCAATGTTGTTGTCTCTCATTCAATCCTTTTTGCTCTGTGAAATACTTGAGGTTGTTATGATCAATCCTCACAGTAAACTTGCTACCCACAAGATATTGACAAAACTTTTCATGTGCAAGCATGATGGCCAACATCTCCTTATCATATGGGGAGAATCTCCTTTCAACTTCTTTCAATTTTTGGCTTTCATAAGCAATGGGATGCTTGTATAGCATCAAAACAACCCCAATACCAATACTTGATGCATCAAATACAAGCACAAAAGGTTTAGAGACATCCTACAAAGCCAAAACATGGCAAGTATTCATTACCTTCTTAAGATGATCCATAATTCCTTGAGTCTTATCCATCCAAACAAAAGCATACTTCTTGATCAAATATGTTATAGGAGCCGTTACTGAAGAAAATCCCTTTAAAAACTGTCTATAGTATGTGCACAAACCAATAAAGGCCCACAATTGTGACACGTTCTTTGGTGGTCGCTGGGCAAGTATAGCTTGAATCTTCTCCCGGTCTGCCTTCACAACACCTCTCCTAATGATATATCCCAAGTATAATAGCTCAGTCATGCTGGACTCACACTTGGGGGTTTTTACAAAAAGGGAATTAGCTGCTAATATACTTAACACTTGATCAAGGTGTTGAAGTTTCTCTTCCCATGACTAGCTGGAACATTTGATAACCCAAAGGGCATCGCCAAATACTCAAAATGTCTAAGGTCGCGCTTGAAAGCTATTTTGTGCTCATCCTGCTCTTGAACTTGAATTTGATGGTATCCTAAATGAAGATCTATTTTGGAGAAATAGACCACTCCATGTACCTCATCCATCAGCGCAACAAATCGTGGAATAGGATACTTGTTCTTGATGGTCTTCTTATTTAGTGCACGATAATCAAAGCACATCCTCATAGTGCAATCTTTCTTCCTCACTAGGACAACAGAGGAAGAAAAGGGACTAGAGCTACGTCGTATATGTTCTACGTCCAACATCTCTCGAAGAGTCCTCTCAATCTCATTTGCGAATTGTTTAGGATGATGGCATTAAGAGAATTTTGAGGTCAAAATTGGGCCTGAAAACAAAAAAATTGACCAACAAAATTAACTTTAAAGGAACCATTAGGATTCAAGATATTGATGTCATCCCTAGGGGTAAATATTTTGGAGGGAAAAGAATATAACTACTTTTTTGAATTGTATTTTTGGCTTATCTCCTTATCGATTTACTCAAATGTCAAGTGTAGATGCGGTTTGGATGCAAAATTAAATTCTACATTCAATGAATACCCACTATGCATATTTCTGAGTAGACACACATCGAAAAATTGAAAATACATTAAAAAATGCTAAAAGTATTCAGAGTGGGTATTCGTTGGATTTGGAATTTAATTCTGCATCCAACAAGTGTCTACATTTGACATTTGAGTAAACCGATAAGGAGATAAGCCAAAAGTACAATAAAAAAAAGTAGTTTCCTTTCTTTTTCTTTAAAAATTCATAACTCTTATTTTATTATTTTCCTTAGGAGGCCCATTTCAGACCTCAAAATTCTCCTAATGGTAGGGATCCATAACAACTGGCTTGTTGTTCACAAACTCAATAACATGCTCAAAACCATAGTCTGGAGGTAGGTTGTGTGGTAGATCTGAAAGCACCACAATATGTATGTCCAATATGCCTTGTATCATGTACGCCCACATGATATCCACGTTGTCCTGTATCAGTAGACCTTCCTGAAATGAAACACTACATTGCCCAGTTGGCCTCTAAATGTCAAAAAATTCGCTCCATCCTCTTAGTTGAGGTTTAGCCTCGTAATACCACCTTTCTACCATTTTCTATGAAAGTCAATTGCATAGTCACAAAGTTTGTAACAAATGGATTGATAGAATGCAACCATTGAACACCCAATGTGACATTGATATCCTCAATATCAACCACATAAAAGTTAGTAGTAAGGGTGTAATCATACAAAGTTGTACTCAACTGTGGAACATGATGAACACAATGCAACATCGGGCCACTTGCTATCTGCACCCAAAAACCATCATGCTCCTCAACTTGCAAATCATGCTTCTCCACATAGGATGAGTCAATGTAATTGTGGGTAGCTCCACTATCAATAACATAACAACTCATTGCCCCTATATAACAAACTTAACTCTGAAGGTGTTATAATGAGGAATGGTAGTGAGGGTTGTGTTACCAATCAAATTAGCAGGGGTCCTAAGAGGGAATCCTAAAAGGACAATTGCTATGTCAAGGGCAACAATGGAGCAATAGCCCACTGTTACCTCAGCTAAAGCTCCCTACTCTTTATAGATTTTCACCGATGGGAGGAGACCTGGTATGATAAGGATCACAAAGATGAATACATGAAAGATAGAATGAAGGGTGATCCTAGAAGCCTATTCACAAGAGAGGGTCAAGATTTTGGCTTGCTTGTCTTGGAAGACAAGATGGAAGGCTCTCTTGGAAGGGCTTGGGGAGAATTTCAAGGGTTAGATTTTGAGTATGTGTCTTATAAAGGAGATCCCTAATCCCTAGAATTCTTGTGGAAACTTTGGTTCAAGGTGATCTTTGAAGAATTAACCTTTATAGTGCATGGGACCACACGGGACCAAGTGGACCCGAGGTTAGGTCAAGAGGATAGGATTTAGAAACCAATGATATACTTGACCTAACTAGGGAGGGGAAAGGGATCAATGAATGAATTTTCAATGACAGACAATGCAAGGATCCTAGTGAGGTTTCTAGCCTAAGGGAAACCAAGGGCAAGAATTGGTCTTTGAGCTAGGGCTTGTGATATCTCAAGATCCGATCGTCGAAATCTCATGAAATTTGGAGGGCTTCTTGAGGACACACCAACGCAATTTTGGACCAAAAATCGATGTATTTGGATGGCTAGATTGTGAGATAATGAATGCTCTAGGTGACCTATGTAGGTTAGGCCTAGAAAAAGAGGGGAAGGTGAAAAAGATAAGCTTTAAAGTGATCACCAGAGGAGGACTAGTGCTTTGTCCTTTGGGAGAGATGGATTCATGGGAGATTTAGAGTTTGGATTAATTTCCACTTGTCAAGGAGGCCTAAAAGACAACTTTGTTGGGCATTAGGGCTTAATGGAAGTAGCTTCAAGGTCATTTATACTTCGTTCAACTATATCTGGTGACTTGTAAAGACAAGGATGTCTCTAGGAACATTCATTCATTCAAACATGGTCCAATCATGATACAACACTATTTATTGAGATTTAATTTCCACAATTTCGTTCCAAGAAAAGCAACAAATTAACCCTAGAATAGTGAAAATCTCAATATCATGAATGCAACAAAATAAAGAATAAAAATTAGCATTAACATAGTACTTAGATGTAATAAGAATATACCCAATCACCAAGATATGCCAATCATAGAAGCTCCAAGACAAAAAAGAATAACCAAACATCGAAATTCATCCATTCATCCAAAAAGTCTCATCTTCAAAAGATAGCGAAACTCTCACAAGAAGATATGATCTAATCCAATTGATGATACAAATGAATTCATGTCTCTCCTATTTATATACTCATTAGGAGTTCAAATTACCTAATTTGAGCCTACAGTAGCCCATCAACTAAAATAATGTGCCAATAACTATCTTTTGGTGACAAGCCCACCAAACTAGCTCATAAACAAAATAAGAAGCCTCCCAACAGACCTGGTGAAGTCCATAAGTGCCAAAAATGATGAATTGGACTTAAAAAAAAATGGAGGTTAGTCTCATAAATGCCTACCTCATTCCTTGCCAAGTTTTGAGAAATTGAGGGAAGTCTCACCTTAGATTAGGCATATAATTAAAATTTACCAAGATCACTTGATCTCTCAAACTCACATAACATTCTCTCATCTTTGCAATTGGTTATTGTGTCATTTAGATTGTGAGCTATTTCTTCTTACTTGCAAGTATCTCATTTCCTTGTATTTATTTATTTTAATGCTCATGTAATTGTCCTATATTGTCATATTTTATTTGAACATCTCTCTAAAGTACAAGTTTTATCTACCTTGCAAGATTTACTTTCATTTGTTGCTCATATTTCTAAATTGCACATTAATCTCTTGTGAGTTTTAATTTACTAACGCTTGTCTTGCAGCATTGCCAATCTTGTAATTGGAAAGATCATTTTTATTTTGCAAGTATTATATTTTTGTTTGAGCATTGTTTATAAGGCATTGGTCTCTTATCTTTTCTCTTTTTGGATGCCATATTGATTTAAATCGAATCTATCCCATTAATATTTGCTCATTAATATTCATACTTGCTAATCAATCTTTAATTCAAGTTATATTGAATGGTAATTACCTTGCCCTTTATCTCCTAAAACTTCTTGTCTTAACAAGTTTTCCTTTAATAGTCGTATTTAGGGACTACCCCCCATATCTTAGCTAGGAGAGAGCTTAAACAAAGAGAGTTGGGAATAGGTGACAGCCCCTTCTTTGAGTGTTGTGCCTTAAAAACTATACCTTGTCGGGTTGAAAACTTTTCCCACATTTAGGTGTACACCTTAGGCGACAACAAAAGTCAAGGAGGATTTTGATGAAGGAACTAGCTTTGGTTGCGAGTGATTCTTGGCTAGGAAAAGCTGGTGGCTAGGGTTTCCAATGTTCAAGGTTCTCTAGCTAGGATTTGGAGACCTTGAGATTGTACGAGCTTGTGATATGCTAAGAGTATGTACATGTACCTCATCTCTTATATAGTAATGAAGTGTTTCAATTGTCCATTTTTGTGTACTTGCAGATTTTATTTTTAGCTTGTTTTTTCTTCTTGATGTTAATTCTTGTATACCAGATCTGATTTATATCACAAGCAATATTATATACCCTGAAAAAATTAATTTAACCTAGTAAATTATTAATGGAAATTACTAAATAAAAATACATTGGTATTTAACAATAAAATTTGTAGCAGAAGCATAAAAATAAAATCAATCACATAACAAAACAATATAAACCCTCCAATTTATTTTTCACTTTTATTTCTTAGAATAAATAAGGGCTAGAAACTGGAAAGTCTCAGCTGTTATAAAATTCGGCTTACCTAGAAAACTCGGTCCATTGAAACCCCAATTTGCAATTTGGCTTTCCTCTCTCCTACCCACCACTTGTATGGCCCATGCGTTGGATGATCAACCTCAATCTAGCCATAACTTGTACAACCTTTTGCACCAACCCTCAACTCGTGCTAGCCAATTCTCGTCCCTTTGGCGCTCAATAACTCGACCTCCACAAGTCTTATTTAGAATTTTAGTTGCAACACTCCTTTATTCTTAGCTCTGAGTCTCTTATTCTTCTCTTGAGAAAGGCACTCTCGCAATGATTATGATGTGTCTTCTTCCCCTCTTTAGGCTTTCTTTTATAATTTCTTATCGAGCTAATGTTGGGCATTGGATAATCTAGTGCCCCCCGTGTGTTTCGTGACATGGCTTAACCCCCTCTCGTGGAACTGTTAACTCTGGTGATGCGTCTGTTTACTAACACTTGCGGGTTTTAGTGTAATGGCAATTGTGATTGCAACAAGTGGTATCAAAGCCAAATGTCTCGAGTTCAAATCACACCCGGCTCGCGCTGGGGGGAGATTGTTGGGCATTGGATAATCCGGTGCTCCCTATGTGTTTTGTGACATGGCTTAACCGCCTCTCGTGGATCCGTTAACTCTGGAAATGCGTCCGTTTACTAACACTTGGCGGTTTTGGTGTAACAACAATCGTGATTCCAACAGCTAATTCCCTAACCCTAATCTCCAAAGTGATGGATGGTTAGGATTAAATCCTAACCCACTTGATATCAATGGTAGACATTAGCTCTAATTCACTAAAGTGAATAATTCAGTTTTCTATAGAAAACCTTAGTACAATAGCCAACATTAATTAATTAGTCAATGTCCTTTTTCTAAGTTAGACTTAGGGAAGAATCATTAAAGTCACTTAGTAAATTAAGCAAGTACCTAGAGAGATTTTGGATGACTCCTACATGCTTGACACTTAGCCTATGCAGAAGTACCTGTCTGCTACTATAATCGTCAACACCTTTTTGGGTATATTACAGGCTCCAGATCTTGTTGTTCATACTGATTTGGTATAACATAGGGTAGAAATTGTTAATAGATTTTCATTTAACATATATCTTGAACAGAAGGGGGATGGATTTACTGCTGTAATAAAGTTATTTCAGCTCTGTTATTTGCATGAAAAAGTGTGCCACAAGAGCTGTAACTTGTTGACATTCAGTTACACTTATTTGATACTTTCTTTGAGCTGCATAATGATTTTGATCAACATGAAGTGAAGTATTTGCTGCTGTTCGCTTCTGTAATATTATATTTCAGATCAGCCCTAAGGCTGAAAGTTCTCAAGGGTTAGATCTAGGAAACCTCTAGTGACAGGTGGAATTTCTGAATTTGCATTAGAAGTCAAGGAATGGAAATTTCTACACTTTACTATTATATTGGTTGACTTTGTTGTAGGCACGAAACTCTACATTTTTGGGCAGTGGATTTAGTTTGCAAATAATGGACAAAATAAACCTTTCTTTTGCGAATTTCCTTATACACTTTTTATGTTGGGGTTTGGTTGGGTTCGTCTCTTCACAATGATCATCTCTGTTCACAATGGGTATAACTCCATATGAAGGTCTTCCTTATATTGTGCTGTTGGGATGGCTGTAGTTCAAAGTGCTTACTTCTTGTTTCCCATATTTTTCTGTTCTACTTAGGGCTTGTTAGTGTGTGCTATTCTTTTCTCTTTGAGTATGCATGTTGTTTCCTTCTATTATGTCAAGCAGGATGCTTCTTCATTTTTGTTTTTTGCACAAGGAGTATCGAGTTACTTTTAAATTTTAATTATGCAATCTGACTAGGTTGAGTTTTGGTATGGCAATATTTGCGTCTAATTGTGGTGTAACCTTCATTTTTTATTTATTAATTGATTTTTATTAACTATGAAGCTTGTAACAATTTACAAATGAAGTTTTTATAATAAATACTAACGAATAAATACCTTTTGTTGGGTTTCAGTTTGTTTTTGCATGAGTCATGAATTACTCCTCCACTCAATTTATTTGAGTGATAGGCACAAATTTGTTTGCACGACAAATGGCTTCTTCATGCTTATGCGTGGACATGTGGGGAGAATCCTTGTCCTTGCTCAGGCATTTCTTGTCCTCCATTAAACAATATGCCCTTGATTTTTTTCAAAACTTTCTTAGCTTTGGAAAGATTTGAAAAAATAATTTGATTTTGATCAAATTCAGAATAACTTACAGCTTATGGAACTTCTCTCTACAAGAACCCTTGGATCATGCTCACAAACAAACTGAATTTCATTCAGTGTTATCAGGACCGGACTGAAACAGTTTGAATTGGCCGGTCCGACCGTTTTGAGGCAAAAAACGGTTCAGATTGGTGACTTGAACTGTTTTTGACCAGATCGGTACTGGACTGGCCATTTTCACCGAACCAGCCGGTTCGATTCCGGTTCGGTAAAGCTGCGTAGAACACATCAAGTGGGGTCTATTTTGGTTTTTTTTTCTTTTAATTTTTGTCTTAGTTAGGCACTAGCCCACAATAGGTGCCTAATATTCAACCCTATGGCCCCACTATTGCGATGTAATTCATGATAATGTTAAATTCGTAAAGTAAAAGTGACATTCTCCTTTATCGTTCATTTTCATCATTTTACTAAAATATTTAACATTACCATGAAATGACTTGGGATGTTTGACAGTAGTTCTGACCTCATTGGATTTCATATGGAGAAAGTAGAATTTTAGATCCCACTCAAAATCCAATAGACTTGACAATTTTTCAGGATTTCATGATTGGGGGATTGCAATGTTTCCATTGGCTTTTGTCGTGTGTGAGGGTATCGAACTAGCATTTAATCAAGAGCACCAATCCCTCTATGTATCTTGATGTTAGTAGTATTGATTGTTGAACTCCTTTATCATGATCCTACTAAAGATGTACCCATCATTCAAACAAAATCTTGAAGTGACATGCTAAGCATTTTTAATCTTATTTTAATGCTTAGAGGGTGATATTGATGATGAAGATCCCAATATAGGCAAAAATTTTGCTGACATGTAGGCATTTGTTGTAGCATGAATTTTTTGGATGCTAGAGGCCATCTAGACCTTGTTTTTGATGTATTTTCGGTTCAAATATGGATTGCACTCGATGTTATTTTGGTTATGTGCACGCTTACAAGCTCTATAAATGACAACTTTCGCTTATTTGTTTATAAATGGTTTGGAATCATATGGATGTGCATGAATATATGTGGTTTCTCTTTAAAATTTGAATATTTTGTGTTTTTGGTTGACTGGTTTTTTGGTCCATTTTTTTACTTGTTCCGATCCGGTTATGACTCGTTTCTGGTCCGGGGGTTCTACTGGTTTGATGACTGGTCCGATTCTGATAACATTGGTTTCTATCACTTTGAATTTGAATCACTGGCTCTGAATCTTTCTGCTCTGATACCATGTTGGACTTTTCACAATAAACACGGTAGATGAAAGATAAGAAAGATTATTTTATCTTTCAAGAAGTCATTTGATACAATGGGGCTGTTCCCACTTTATTTCATTCACTACGTAGTTGTGCTACCCACATTAGCTAACTATCCTACATGCTAATGACTTAGTATCATTATAAAGTCGTTATTATGTTATAATATTGGGCTCCTATATTATTGTGTGTTGTTTATTCTGACAGGGATTTGGTTAAGTAAATTAGGATATTTGGTGGTTGTAATTGTAATTACTTTGCACTTTGTCACATGTATGCGAAGACAAGATTATATGTGACCTTATTTTGAATTCTGTTATTCACCTTTATATATATTTACTTTTGGAATAGTTAGCATAAATTTGCAAACCCTGTAGAAATGCATACCTTTGTTTTGATGATGGATCCAGTTAGTGAACCAAAATGTTGCCAAACTCATGATGATTACTGTGGATTTTCCGAGCAATTCTAATAATTACTCTCACCCAGAAATTTCAAAACAATGAAAGAAATATTGTTGGTTGGCAAATCTTGACTTTCAAAATTTAGCAAAATAGTGTCTAACTATTTCTTGACATTTGATTGATGTATTTATATTGCTTTTCAGGTTTTACTATATGATGATTGTGGAAAGCTTTTGGATCATAGGTTCTTGAAGAACTACGAGAAAATAGAACCTGGGGAAACATTAGAGTTTGATAATGCCCTTGTTGATGTTGGCGATGCCATGGATGAGGAAACATTTTTTTCAGACAGAAATAAGAATGATGGAGATATGCATGTAATTAAGAAGGGATATTTTCCAGAAAAAGTTTATAAGCAATCAGGGCTTGCAAAAGGTTGATTGCTGCCCATGTATTACTTATATTGAAAATGGAGAAAGTTGGAATATAGATTTTGGTACAGAATTATGGAATAATATGTTAAATACTTGGTGAATGATGCTTGTTGACATTTTAGCACTTGGAAATGGCAGTTTGTTCTTTGAGGTTTTAACTAGCGAAAGAAATCTTATTCAATGCATGTAAGATTTATTCAAGAATTTATTGTTGTTGTTTTGTTTCTTTATTTTACTTACTTTTTTGTAACAGTTAACAGGGGAAAAGAGATGGAGAAAATGGGACCACATGTCATTCAAAACAAATCTGATGTTAAGGATGCAGGCACAAAAGGTCGGTGCTTGCAAACTTATAATTCTCAAATGGTCTGTACATGCTGGCTAATTGATCCGAAATTTGAATATATATTTGAAGTTGTGTGATGCATTTGGTGATCTGTATGGACTGTTCAGAGATTGTTTTTTCTTGAAAAGCTGTCTCATCCTGGTTATTGTTGACTGCATCAGAGATTGTTTTTTATTGAGCAGCTATCTCATCCTGGTTATTGTTTTTTTGTATAAGCTAGGCAGGTGTTGTATTAGATCAGTTCAAACAGATATTATATGAGATATATCTTCTGTGCACACTGGTCTGCCACTAGGGAAACCAGACCAGTCACGAAGCAAATTGACTGTCATTGAAATAGTCTAAAACTGAAATAAAAGCTAAAGAAATACTGTGTACTTAATCTACTGTTACTAGCCTTGACTACTCAATTGGAAATTGTTGTGTTATGAAGTATTATGTAAATCATGAGATTCAATGTTCAAACTATAGTCCATTTTGTCATTGAAATAGTCTAAATGTAATATTCCTAACTTGGAATATTCCTCAAACCCCAGTAAAATCTCAACCAGAAAAACACACAAGTAGTATAGTAGCATAGAGATATAATAACAATAGTGCAGCAACAATAATATATATACGAAATATAATAGATACACAAGTAATGCAGCAAGAAATGCTAAGCCATTTTATTGAATTGCGTCCAAGCTGCTGGAGATCTGCAGTGCTGCTGGAAACCAAATGAAGATTTGGGGCTGATCCCCTCCTCAGAAAATGCTGAAACTCTGGAATCGAACTCTCCTCAAGAAACCTAGAAAAACCCAGAAAGCTTTTTTGGAATGGCCGACCCCCGAAAATCACCCCCTTGGGGTTCTGCGTAGTCCTTCAATGCTCTGCGCTGCCACTAAATGAAACTCTCCAGAAATCTGCTTGAAACCCCAGCCAAAACTCTCCAATATGCAAGGGCGGATCCCCTGCTCTATCTCTCGACACCAAACCTCCTGCAAACCCTCAACCCAGGCTCCTGCCAGAAAGAACTGCGTCCTCCTCCCAGTGTTGCATAGTCCTCCAACACACTGATGAAACTGCTGCTGAAATGCTGGTGAAACTACTGCTGGAATGCCAATGGAAATACCTTGCCCGAGCAGGCACTCGAAGTCCCCCGGGGCTAAGGGTGAGATTTTTGAATGGAGACACTCAATGCACTAAACAGTGCTGGAGACTAGCTAAACAGCCAGCGTGCTTTAAGCCGAAATGACTATCACAAATGCTCATAACTGGAATGATCAAAATGAGGGGGCTCCTCTCTCTTTTATAGCCTTTGCCTCTCTCAATCCCAATGCTCACCTCCTCCTGCGTGATTTCCCTCTTGCCACGTGTTCCTTTCCTCCTGTGCAGTCCCTCCTTGTGTTTGCATGGACCCCATTTCTGCGTCCCCCTTTGGCCCCCTTGGCTCCCCTTTAAGTTACAATGTTGTGCTACTAGGAAGTGACTTTTTATTCTAAAAGTGAGTTATGTCTCACTTTTTATTCACAAATAACTATAGAAGGCAAAAATCGAACAAAATCGAATATTCCAATTAGCCATGGCTAATTAGGAATATTACACTAAAACTGAAATAAAAGCTAAAGAAATACTGTGTACTTAATCTATTGTTGCTAGCCTTGTCTACTCAATTGGAAATTGTTGTGTTATGAAGTATTATGTAAATCATGAGATTCAATGTTCAAACTATAGTCCATTTCCTATCAATTGATGATCCCAAAATAAGCAAAACATGACAACAGATTTTGACAGCATGAACTAATCATTCAGAAGGGGTATCCAGTTGGATGGTTACAGGTGAACTAATATCTTCCTCTAAATCAATAAAATTCCAAATTCGCCAAAGCCCGAGCCAACTTCATGTCCAGCGTCCTCATCTGTTTTTGAAGTCTGGTATAAGTAGAGTAGAATTTCTTGTTTCTCCTCGGAATGCTCCATTACGATTTTCCCCATGATAGTTTTTACCTGCTAATAAATATCCACTATCTGCATGTATTTTGTGTTTTTGGTCCTTATAGTGCTTGTATTTGTTATACAATTGCCCACCTATGCAATTACTTCCTCATTTGAAATGAAACTATGCTCTATCTGAGCTTCTTGATTTCTTGCTGGACGGCTGGGGGAATAATGTTGCGATATATCCTAGTAGAGCTTTCTGCAGCAGTTCGAGCTGTAGAGGTGGAGGGCCTTGTGCCATCATAATGGCCTCTCCTTCGTCAGGCTCCTTTTCCTCTAGGCATGAGTCTTGGCAGATCGAGTTGCAATAGAATAAGGACAGAGGGGGATCGAGGTTCCTTGGATTAGAGAGAGGAGGGAATTAAGGCTAGAAAACCACCGGAGAGTGTAGCAGAGAAGACACCCCCTAGACCACTGACAAAATAAGCCCAAGGAACCTTGAACAAAAATGAATGTGTTGTCACTCAGATTCTTCGAATAGAAAAAGTCCCAACCTCACTAAGGTGAGAACCTAAGGAAACTATCAGGCAAGGCACCCATTGCCACTTCTAGATTTAAGTATGATTTCCTATCCTAAGAGGGAGTTCCTTATAGGCTCTAATGCCTCCTGAGTCCTTCCTTCTCCTATTGTGTCATATTTGTACATCCTTCAATCCTATCCCAAGTTGTTCTTAAGGGGGGATGTTAGGATATTCCGACACATAGGAAATAGTTAAGTATAACTTGGTCTAGTATAGAGTTAGGTAAAATGTGTTTCTTTACTACAGTACTTTTGTAACTTACAATCCGACGGTCATGATATGTAGTGATCTGACGGTTCATTCTCTCTCTCAGTATTACCGACACTTGATCCGTGGCTTAACACCCGATTGGTTCATGATCTCTATTTAAAGAGCATGGAGGGTCATTTGTAGTGTAACCGTTCATGAGAGAAGCTTATGTAAATTTTCATTCTTTTATTAATAAATTGCCTGAAGTGGCTGCGTTGGCTTAGGCCGTGGACTGTTTCCCTCTTTGAGGGTTTTAACCACGTCAAGAATACTGGTGTATTGATCTGTGATTTGTTTGTGAACGATGTCCTTTGGTGTTCTGTCTGAGGAACTTACCTTGTAAATTCCTACATTTTATTTCTAATCCTAAACTTATTAGTTAATATGAGTGATATTATAACTTGGATTAGATGTTGACATGTTAGAAAGGATCTGCTGCAATATTGATTATTTGAACAATTACTAGTGAAGTCATATAAACCATATAATTTAACCAATGCACTTGTAGTAAAATAAAAGATGAACCTTTTATTCAATCCCACAATAAAGTTTAAAATGTTGATCAAATAACACATTGAAATTAAGGATTTCTTGGAAGGAAATGGCTTTTAGAAAGGGTATGCTTAGTGCTCTAGCCCTTAGATATCTTGACATGGGCCCAGTACGAGGGGATGATCTTCTCAAATGATGTTTTTTATGCACTATAATAGTAAGGTAGGCGAATCGCTGGTTTTAGGAGACCTATAGGGACTTATAATATACTCAAGGTACGTGAAAGTATTGCTCATGTTTATTTCTATCTAATGCAATACTACTTGAATGGGTACCAACAAGGGTAGCTTGGACCACCAACAAGGCGAGCCTTAAGCTTAATGAGTAGCCACATAAAGTCTCGGGGTTTCCTTATGTGTATGATTCACAAGTTGCTGTTTTATATGCCTAACAACATATCCTGTTGTTATTTCAAGATAATGGCACACATGTCTAGCCTAAAACTCTTAGGGGATTTCTTGCTGAGAAGTACATGTGACCATGTTAAGCATATTTGTGTTCATCAACCCAAATTGATATCATTATTGCAAGAGGATTTTATTGTATCATCATCAATTCCATTCCGAATAAAAATCACATATATCAAATGAAAAAGTAAATGTTCGAGTTGATGTTTCAATTAGCAAATCAATTTATTCAAATATCTAGAGGCATGCAACTCAAATGTGATTAAGACATTTCATGATAACCATGGACATAAAAATAAATTGCACTTGTTACCAAGGGTTATTAAAGGCAAATTTTTATGAATTGACATTATCCATAAACTGCTGTAGATATTCCACTGGACAATTAGTCACAACAAATTTGTTAAATTATACTTAAAATCTGAAATCTACACTATGAGGGTTTATTTCTCTTTAGATTTATGGATTTGTAAATTACTGTTTATTGCATATGCATGCAAATTATATTATGCAAAAAATAGAGAACAATGAAATAAAAACTCACAAATCTTGATTTTGACACAAGATATAGCTTGGGAAACCCTTTTGGGAGAAAATCCAATTGGAAGTTGAGGTCGATCTATTTCTTTCTTTGAATAGAAAATGGTTGCGAGTACAAAGAAGTAATACTTGTGGCACATATGCTATTACAATGCACAAATCCTCTTTGTGTGCTCTCTCCTTATCACTTTCGGCTACTTTGCTTGTTTATTGAACAAATGCACTAAAAAAGAATGGAACCCCTTTTCCTCCTAGTGGTCCGGTTATAACACAGCCTGATAATCTATTAGTGGTCAAGTTTGACCCTTTCAACTCTTAACAAGAGTTACAACATTGACTCTTCTAGGTCAGGGTTTTTCCCTCTAGCTTAAACCCCCAAAGCTAGGGTGAAATTTATTGTCGAATTATCAGGTGCGTCCTAGTGTTTTAATCGAGTCCGATGTAAAAGTGGTTTGAGAATAATTTAAGCTAATTCGCTTAATTATTTTATTACAAATCACTTGGTTTACTAGATCATATTGAGTCACAGATGGGTTATGTGTCTTGAGGGTCTAAGACAAATGTGTATTCCCTCTGGGATCTAGATCAGCGACTAAAAACTATGATTCACGAAGCCAATATGATGTTGACGGATGCGCAGCACCGCGCATGGTCCGTAGCGTCACTGTCACTGCATTTAAGGACGACGCTGTCACAACAAAAGCTGACCACACAAGCTGAAGCATTGGAAATGGCAATGCGATTGCATGAGACCCCGATACAAGATCCTGCTTTGAGAGTCCAGCAAATCCACGCGCAATTACAAAACTTGTGTTTGGAAATGCAGAGTCTAAAGCAAGATAGGACACGCGACTAGAGTTGCGCGAGGAAGTGTGGTGCGTTAAGTGTAAAGGTCAGGGGCACAATAAGGATCATTGTCCAGTTTTCGCGAACTACATAGTAGCAGGAAGGCCTATGCCGCTAAGACCTGAGGCACAGGCAGGGTCCAGCGTGGTGCCTACCCTATGGTGTGTGATCTGTCAGATAGGAGGAAAGCACAATACGGACAATTGTCACCTATTGCAGAAATATACGCAGACGACTCAGCAGCTGTTTTGTAATTTTTGCAGGTCAGTAGGGCACGATGAGCTCACTTGCCGAAGCTAGGAGTTGATGATGGATTGACTCCTGCCTATAGAATGCAGATCGAAGCGCAAGCCCTTGATCTGAATACAGGGATGGCGCGCGCGTTGGATTTCAAGGACGCAGAAGAGGGCGAGGAGGAATGGGACTAGGAAGGGGTCGCAGGCAATTGATTTGTTACAATTGCGGAGGGCCTGGGCACTACGCTCGCGATTGTACAAGTCCGACAAGAATGTCATGTTTGTACTGTACTCAGTTTGATCACGAGGCAGAAGACTGCACGACATTGATAGCAAAGTTGCGCGACAAAGGGGTACTCCAGCCTCCCTCGACTCAGAATGTACAAATGATGAGATCTGAACCACGTGAGGAGGACCCAACTGTAAACATGATGCTTAGAAGTGGTCTTACGATGGGAAGTGACAAAGGTACACAGCCTGAAGAGAGCATGTGGGTGCGCAAGGCTCCTGCAAAGGAACTTGAATTTGATCTAGAGCACGCGAAGGAAACATTTATGGAAGCTAAGAAAAGCTTCGCGGAGGCCTCCACATCAGGTAGTAAGGATCAACAAGAATCAGGGATGGATCCTTCGATGCTCACTACCTTTCTGGAGACATGCATGAAATTGCTGTGCGACAGCAAGGCGACAAAAGGACTACATGAGTTGATCACTAGGTGCGCAGAAACAGGAGAACCGCACGTAGTCCGGAAAGTTGGAAAACATGCATTGCGCACAGGAAGGGAAATGAGGTTGACTGCGCAGATCGAAGAATATGAAATGGATTAGGTGATTTTGGATTTAGGATCAGACGCGAATATATTTCCAAAACAAACATGGGAACGCATGGGCAAACCCGTGTTGTAGTGGTCCCCTATTCAATTACGTATGGTTAATCAGCAAAAGATGATATCGATGGGGAGACTGCAAGGAATCATAGTGGATATTGAAGGTGCAAGCACGCTGGCGGATTTTGAAGTGATAGAGATTGTTGATGATAATAATCCCTACCTGTGCTACTAAGTATAGACTAGGCCACTGATATGAACGGAATCATAAACTTGAAGAAGCACAAAATGAATTTTGAGAAAAAGGCACTACGCGTCGTAGTAACACTAGACCCTACCAAAGGCGTGCAATACACTAAACCAGTGCACGACGAAGATAGTGATGACGAGTTCGATTGTATCTATAAGATAACTGTGCGAGAACAAATTGGGTGAATCCAACTGCAGACGGTAGGATTACGTGGGAGCGCAAAAGCTCCTGCACTACGGATTCAGACGAAGAAATAGAATGATGGCAGAATCGGCTGCATGAAGTAACAACACTCAACTGTAATACAATGATGAAGTCACTGCGTTGTGTAACAACAGAGGTACGTTATCTGCCAATATATGATGGGTTGACTGCGGTGGAAGAATTTATGAACCAATTTGAGAACACAGTACTAGAACAACAGCGGTTTGATGCGTTGAAATGGGTGCTGTGCGCTACGCCCGCAAGATGGTGGGATACGCATCAAGAAAGTCTTGAGAGCTGGCGCGAATGTAGAAAAATGATGTGCCTATAGTTTGGAAAACCCTAGTCAGTAATAAGAATCGATGGTAAGGGACAAAATAACTTGCGCGCACACCTTTCCTGATGGGTGCAGACCTATAACATGCAACTTGCCCCAACGCACACCAGTCTCAAATTAGGAAGCCAGAACAAGATACAGTGGTAGAAAAGGCGAGGTGCGCTACCAATTATTTGAGAAGTGTTCCAGGGTGTGCGAAGTATTGAACAAATTACACGAGGTATGATGTACAGATTGGGACTTGCGCGTTCTAGCGATCTAATGGACCTATAGGACATTGTGCAAAACCTTGACTGCAGAATCAATTCCAAGGTTACGTAATGAAGAAAGGGCAGTAATCTCTGAAGAACCTGCACAGGTGAACCTGCATGGCATAATCCCTGCAGAAGGGACAACACGCAAAGTCCCGAAAGAAGAAATCATACAGCTATGCGACATCAAGCATGTAAGACTTCAGGAAGCTATTCGGCGAGGGGGCCAAAGACTTCGCGAAATTGAAAAAGACCGAGTACTGCTAAAAACGAAGAGCATGTTGTTGGACGTAGAGGTCAAGAAGTTGGAAAATGAACTAAAGGAAGCTTTTCTTGTTGAAAAACCCAGAGTAGTGCAGCCGGATGCGCACAACCATAATGATAAATGGGAGGACTACCGCCAAGAATTAGTCGGTTTGATGTCGTGGCTGAAACCGCATATCACACAATGCAGAAATCAGGAAAGCACGCCACAAACAGTGGAGCGCGCGGTGAGAACAATGAAGGATTTTTCGCGGACTATTCGATGGGGTGGAATGGAGCTCCGAAAAGGTGGTGCACCCACCTGACTAGCTGTCAGCAGAATAGTCTCACTGCTCCAGACAATTGAAAGAGAGCGCAGGACTATAAAACAACGCGTTGAGGAAATACGTAGAGACAGAGGTGCACGCAGAGTCAGGATGTCATAAGGTTCGCGCCTGCGCACTGGGGGGTGCGCCACCGTGTGGATAGAATGGGAAGTGACCGTTGGTGTTACTATTCATGACGAGATGGTCGAATTAAGGCAAAATGGAGCGGGCGGCGGGCAATTAAGACAACAACTATGGGCCAGATTTTGGCAAATCTGCTGCCAAGGGAGCATTGATGGTCCGAATTTGGGGGGAATGGTCGCATTTGAATTCAAAAAGCGCTATAAAACCTCAAAGGCCAGCCACGAAACAACACTTGGTCATTTGAGATTTGAGCAGTTGTAGAGTGTTGAGCGCCGAGCGATCTTAGAGCCTTTGAGTGCGCAACATGATATCTCTAGTCCAGACAAGATGACTGCTACCAGGCCAGGAGTGCGATTTGCTGAAAATACAGCGGGTGAGGCTGCACAACCCCATTTGGTTCATGCTGATCTCGCGGAGGTAGGGATTGCGCTGGAGGTTCCGAAATCTACTCGGACGCAAAGGCCGAAGAAGGATAAGCAGGCTCAGGGACCAGTCTGCATGTCCCCGAGAAATCCGCAGTTCAGTAGATTATCCATGGAGGAGAAGGGCAAGGATGTCAATATCGAGTCAGAAGAAGAGGAGGAGGACCTGCAGGACCTCATCGCCGAAATAGAGCAGCAAGACGACGTGGAGGAGGACGTCCCACCAATGGCTTCCGCAACAAAGTTACCTGCGTACGTCCCTCCGCAGAAAGGGAAAGCCAAGGTGCCAAAGACCTGGAGACCACGAAGAGTGCGCTCTATACCCCGCTCCTCCCCTACGGAATTACCTTTGAAGATCTGCTTTTAGGACGGGTGCCTACCATGAAATTCGAGGATTGGGACCTCGCGGATAGTGAGAAGTTCCCGCACCTAGCGAGAGAGAGCTTGATGAAGCAGAACTCTGAGGGGCCGGTTACTATTTTGGAGCCGTGAAAGTGGTTGCGCGGTGTGGAGAAGGCCGGGTTACTCCATTTGCGATGGATACCCCACTTTCACCGCGCGCCCATCACCATTTTCGTCATCAGGCAGCTGCTGTGTGTGGTGCATGATGGGTATCTATGGCTGGAGGAGCCTATTCCCATCATGGCCGACTTGATTCATAGGATCTCTCGACTTCGCTACAAAGGAAACGACCCCGTGGCAATAGTAGGAAAAAGCAGCGACATGGCTCTCGCGGAACCCATGAAGGCCAAGTACAAGATAGGAAAGAAGAAGAGGGGGTACGCAATCGTGAGTATCAAGGACAAAGGGGTGCATGTCGCCACCCAGCTGTTGGCCGGCAAGTTGATGAGAAAGTGCCGCGCCGACGAAGTACCAACGCCTGTGGTTGCGCTGGTCGAGCAGTGCATAGAGGGGGTCCAGTTCAATTGGGCAGAGTTCCTCTGCGAGAGGTTTCTAACAAACTGCAAGGAGGCCCAAGAGCAGGGTAAGACCTTCCACTATGCGTGGTTGCTCTTATCCATCTTGTTGGTAGCAGGGGAATTGTCGGAGGACAACCAGTTCCCCAGCATTGAGCACAATTTCCCAGAGGCCGCGAGGTATGCCTCGCTCTGGGCCACAAAGGACGAGAAGAGGATTCGCGAAACTAAGGTCATCTGGGTGCTCATGGAGGCAAGCATCCGAATGTGGATCCACAGAAGGCCGCGCTCGTCCCCAACGATCTATAACAGTTTGTAGAGCTCGACAGAATTCAAAGTGGATATGCACAACCTATATATCCGGGCGTGCAAGGACCGACGTAGAAATGGACGAAGTTCCCGTTCATCGCCACGGATGATGCGATCTTCGCGGTGCTAGAGTCTTGGCCTCCTGAGTGGCGTGCCCCAGATTTGACCGAGTTAGAAAAGGCAGATGCACAGAAGTAGAAGGAAGAAGCCAAGTGCTGCGTTACAAAGCTGGCTGAGAAACGACGCAATGAGAAAGCAGCTGCAGAGGTCAAGGCACTTCGGGAAGCAGCATTGGCAGCCGTGGCACAGAAAAAGGCTGAGGAAGCAGCAACAGCAGCAGCAGAAAAAACGATTGCGCCAACAGAAGAGCCCGAGGAGGGCCAAGAGATGTCCATGGGGTAGGAGGCCGAGGACATTGACAGGACAGAGGAGCATGCAACCTCGGAACAACATCGACCCAGTTGAAACGGCCGTGCGCTCCTGAGAGACTGGTCCCCAGGAAGAAGGTAAAGGCCACAAAGACGTCCATCGACCCGATCATGCTCATAGAAGGTGATCTTTTTGACGTCGGCGAAATGGTTCGCGATGTCACTAAGGATGCGCTCCAAGAGATGATGATGGAGCAGAGAATTGCGTTGGGGGCACTCAGAGCGTAGTTACAGGGTCTACAGGTGCGACCCCCACCAACAAGAACGATGGTCCCATATGCCACAACAGGTACATCAGAGGCCAAACAGATGCTGCGCTCCCGAATGACCAACACGTTTGTGTTGCTCGAAGGCGCGCTAGCAGCAACGAACGAGGTTGACCGGGCTGTGATGAATAGAATTAAGGGATTGGGCTTAAACTTGGCTGCCCTCCCGCGAGAAACCCTGTACCAGTTACAGGATGAGGTCACAGCCGAGCTCCACGCCAGGAAAGGCCATGCGCTCCAAGTATTGAGCGAACAAAAGATCAATATGGAACAGCTCAGCGTGTAGCATGATGAACTGGTTGCGCAGACTCGAGGACTAGAGCAGGCAGTAGATGATGCTTGTAGAAGCATCCTGGAGTTGGCCGTCCAGCAGCTCTACCAGCAGTGGAGCGGATCCACCAATTGGCGATCGGAGTCCACTACGCCAGGGCTGAAACGACGAAGGTTCAGTTGGAGCTGAACCTACAGATTGCCGAGTTGTGGTTGAAGGCGCAGCAATCCACGCCCCCAAAAGTCAAAGAGCAGCGTGCCCACGCTATCCAAACGGGGCTGGAAGAAATTGGACGAGCGGTATAGGACTGTACCGGTATGTTGGATCAATCGTTTTCCATGCTTACATCATTGCAGGAGGATCTAAACATACAGCGCCTGGAGACAGAGGCGCGCGAACTGCAAGAATAGTATGACAGTGTCCAGGGGACTGCGCAGACAGTCATCCTTACTCAACGACTTGCAAAGATGCAACAAGCAAGGGCACTGAAGGAGCAGGTGGACACCGTGCGACAAAAGGAAGCACTACTTAAAGCGCGCATCCAGCCATGGATCAACAAAGCTTTCACGATTATAGCAAATATTGAAGGAAGCTGGCACAGATGCAAGGAATGTACGCGCTTAGGTAGGGATGTGACCCTGCTAACGAAGCTTCAAAGACACGCATACAACAGATACAACAAATAGCAGAGCAGTGCATAGCCGATCTCCGAGTAGCGCAGGACTTGATAGATGGACTTCGCGCCAAGATTGCCGCACCAACTGAGTGACTCAAGGGCGAGTCACGATGTTTGTGTTGGGGGCTTGTTGGGCATTGGATACCGCCGCAGCATGTTTTTGGGGCTCAAAGCCCGAATTTTGGTCAAATATATTGTAAAGACTCCGCGAGTTGCGCGGAGAGCGAAGTAGATGGTTGAATCATAGGGTTGTTCGCCCTAAGTCATGTAAAATAATATATTGTAATGCCGGCCTACCCATGGTCCGCGGACCATGGGATTGTATAAATAGAGCAAGGCTCTAAATTGTAAGTAGTCTTAAGAGTTGAGAAAAGATGAATCAATATGTATGCGAGATAGCTCTGAGTCTGTAAGTTTGAGTCCTGGGTCATAGTAGTAGGAAAAGGCTCTGCAGTTGAGTGCGCAGAGGCCTAGTAGAGTTTGCAATTGAGTGTGCAGACCCCTGCAGTTGAGTGCGTAGGGCGGAGTTGGGATTGTAAGTGAAGAAAGAATTAATAAAGACAAGTTGATTCTGAATACTGTGTATCTGTTTTTCTTTTTATGTTCATGCATTTATACTGTTTTATGGTTGCGCGCACGTATATGAATGTTGAATAATGAATAATAATATTGGGCCCACACAAATAAGCTAAGTACTCTAATAATAGTGCAGTAAGGATAAGGGATCAGGGTAGAACTTTCTTCGTGTTGCAAGCAGAGCTGCGCGAAGGCAACTTCACAGTTGTGAAGGATAGATAGCTGCGCGGAGCAACGTGCGCGCAGGGTCGGACCGTGAACTTTCTAGACCCCATCAAGACGTCCCTAGGGTGCGGAAACCTGGTTCTAGCACCCTCCCATACTACCTAGGGTGAGACTTCAGTTTGCGCACCATGGACTGTTGTCGAAAGGGCCGGTAGTTTCGGGATTTGTTTGTCTAAATCACCTCCGAACCTGGGTCAGGCCCCAACAAGCCAACATGACTTGATACATTTTCTGCTTTTATGGTGTGCACATTTTTGTCATCAATACTTCTAAGCCAAAAGCAATGTTGTCCATTTAATCCATGTGATAAAAAATGAGTTTAAACGAAACATTTGTGAATATAATATCTCAACTACCATCTTTCCAATCTATACTTCTGCAACATGTACTTTAAGGTATCCAAGTCATATTTCAAATGAATTATCAATACCAAGTTATTAAAGTCAGAGTTGCCTAGTCATGATAGCCTTTAAGATGTCATGTTCTGCTTTTAGCTCCCTTTGAGATCAACATCCCTTTGCATGGTCTATCTTCATGCTAGAATCATTCTTTATGCTTTTTACCTTTCAAATATCAATCAATGTGTTTGTGGAGTGAACTAATAAACAAGCTTTAAAATCATATCCAATAGAGTTTATGCAGTTCCTTTTGAAGTTGTTTATCTTTCATTGGATGTTGATCAATATCATGCTTCAAGAGACCATGTCAGATGTTGTTCAGTTTCATCATGTGTTTTGCCCATCTATCATGCTTCTATTTCCTGAATAATCATATGGAAGAGTTCTTTCTTATCCATCATGCTTCTATGTGTCGAGCAATCAAAGGGAAGAGTTCTGTCCAATCCAATCTTATCCAAAACATACCATGCTTGTGCTACCAAGCATATTTCTGCAACAAGCTCTTCCTACAATATTACTTGAAAACATGAATGCTAATTAATGAGAAGCTCTTAAAGATACACATAATTCTTCCTTTATGCTTGCTATCTAGTATTCTTCCTTTTGAATGAGTTGCATCTTTTCTTGAGAATGAATTTTTAAGATGAGATTCCTTCTCAAGGATGAGAAGTGCTCAATCATGTTTTCATGCTGCAACTCTATTATCTTCATACCTCTGAGCTTCTTTGCTGTTTGCTTCCATAATTTTAGTAGAAATATATTTTTTGTCTTGTTACAAAGATTCTTTCACATAGTGAAGAACCTTTATGATCACTATCAAGGATCCTTGTGATCCTTTCTAGTTGGTAGACTTCCTTTATAATGATGTGAATGTTAAAAAGTAACTGCATGAATGGTGGAGTGTTGGATGGTCCAAAATCTTCTATCTTTGCTTGATAACTGCTACCAATGAGATGCAATTGACGGTGTAGACTCTAATCCTTCCAATGCTTTATGCTTCTTTCCATGATACCATGCTTCAAAAACCAAAATTCTTCTACAAATGTAACTATACATGCTTCTATAACTGCCATCTTCTAAGAATACATATTGTAAGAAAACCTGATGGGGGAGTCCTTCAATAATATAGATCCTTGGTGTCTTCATTCTTCGGTTTCTTTTCGGGTTCTTCATTTTATTCAGTTGTATGTGCTCCACATCTTTCCTTCTTCATGTTGTTCCTTTTATTTTTGACAACCACTGATTTATTTCACCTACTTATTATTCACAATAAGTTATTTACGAAATACCTTCAATAAATATTAAAATAAATTCTACTGCAGCTATCACACAATTACCCAGAGAAAAAATACATGCACAAGAACTAATCACATAAACACAGTTGTTTTTGGACAACTGTCCTTGGAAAAACTCAATGTGGGAAAACCGGTGCAGCAGATGAGGGCTTTATTAATCTTCAGCAGCAATTGCTTTTACAAGGAATGATTTTACAGAGAAACTGAAAGAAAACACTTGAGACTTTCCCTTTGAGACTTTCTGACACTTTGGAGACCCTGCTCCCACACCTGCATCACCTCTGCGTCACTCTTCTTGGCTCAACATGGCTCTGAGTGGCTCTGTGTCCTTGTGCGTCAGCCTGCATGAGGGCTGCGTCTCTCTCTGCGCTGTCTCCCACTGTCCCTGTGTCACTTCCTCCTCACCCTCTGCCTGCTGCTGATGCCCTCCTCTTCCTCCACCCTGCAACTCTCCCTCTGAAATCGATCTCCTTTACTTGAGAATCGATTTTCCTTGAGATACTGAGTCTCTTAGAAGCTTCTCACCTTTTTCTTTATTAATACCCATTAATATTTTTATTTTCCTAAGTTTAGACCTAAGAACCCATTAAAAATATTAATTATTTTAATAACTCCTCATCCGGGTGGAATTTTTCAAAACGATTTCTGGGTCTCGGAGATCTCATGTGCTTTAGCATCTCCTCCAAATTTCAAGGCTAGAGCACATACGGTGCTACCAAAAATCAACGGATCATTGGGACAATCTCTCTTAAAATGTCCATATTCATTGCATCCAAAGCATTGCACTTTGGACATATCTTGAATTCTTCGTGGCTGATTGTTGTTCCTTTGATGAGGTTCAAACTTTCCAAACTTCCATTTCTTCTTCTTTTCTTTGGCAACAAAAGCTTGAGACTTTTCATTTGGTTCGGTGTCATCTTTTGCTTTCAATCTTGTTTCTTCTATCATATACAAAGACCATAGCTCATCAAAGTTCGGAGTGTCCTTTCTTGAATAAATGCATCTCACAAAGCTACTCCATTTGGGAGGTAACGCATTGAGTATACAAGTTATTAGGTCAGAATCATAAACAATTTCTCCAAGTCCTTGTAATTGATCCCTCAATTATGAGACTTTTAAGAGATATGAGGGGAAGTCTTCATCCTTTGATAAGCTTGTCTTGTAAATTTTATTCTTTAGAGATATCTTATGATCCGTAGTGTTAACTGAATACAATTTCACCAACTTGTCATATATTGCTTTAGATGTGCCCAAATCTGCAACAAAAGGAATGAGATGATCCTTAATGGATTCAACGAGAATCCTTTGAGCCCTCACTTCCCCTTTCATGTACTTGGCCCATACTTGAGTCTTATCGTTCTTTGGTTCTGCAACTTTGCCTAGAACATGGTCCACGACTTCATTCTCTACAAGTATCAAGTCTATTCTTTTCTTCCATGCTTGAAAGTTTGTTTACCCATCAAGCTTATTGCATTCCTTACAAAATGAAGTCATTTTATTTGAAGATTGAGCCATAGAGAATAATGTAGTACTTGATATAAGAGTGTTTAGCTTGATGAGGAGATCTTCAAATACCTTGATCATCCCAAGACTTCCAAGAGATTTCAAAGATGCCCTAGAATGATGACTTCTATAAAGATTTCTTCCAAAGGAATTTCAAAATGATAATCTTTCAAGAGAGAGAGAGAGATCAATGTTCTTCTTCAAGATGATGATGTGTAAACAAGAGCCTTCAATGGAGTAGTAACCTTCCTTCAAGATAACCCTTTTTGAGTTTTCTTCGTTCTATCCTTCCTGATGTCCTTCTTTGTATCCTTACTTATGTCTTGTGTCTTTTTGCAAATGATTTTCTTCAAGGCATCTTTGATGAATGTCTTTTCCTTATGCCAACAAGAGTGATCTTCAAGCTACCTTATCTTAACCTTAGCTCTGATACCATGTTGAGGAATCGATAGGGGCAACAGTTAGGGTGAATTCTCTATTCTTGATAATTGCTTTTGAAGTTATGTTCGCCTTTTATTATTTTATTATGTTTTGTTCATTAAACAATTACCAAAAACTATAAACTATGAAGATCACAAATAGACAATGAACACAAGATGTAGGCTCCAAGCCAGGACAAAACCCCTCCAAGGGGAAAACCCGGAAAAATTATTCTCTTCTTATAGAATCAGATCAAATGAGAAATCTAAGACCCAAACAACAAGACCAAGACCTCCAACAAGACCCAAGTCAGCCCTCCTTTCAAGCTTTTCCAACAAGTCCAAGTCAACTCAAGTCAAAACAATTCCAAATCAGCTCCGGCTTCAAATTTTTGGCTCCCAGCAATAGAAGTTCAGACGTGCAGTAGATCTGCAACTTCGACCCTTGCAGCAGCTTCAGAAACTCTGCACGAGAAATAGGGCAGAAACTTAGATTTTCTTCTTCCTTAGACTTTGCTCTCTCTCTTGATTTCTTGCTCCTCCTTTTCTTGATTTTCGCTCTTCTTGTCTGAGAAATCGAACTTGCTTAGTGGTGCTTCAAATGAGGTCGAACTCTTTATTGATACACATCCAAGAGGTCGAATTACCTCTTCCAAGGCCGACTTGGTCTTGTGGGTACAAAAATTACATTTTTGACTCAAATAAATTTCTTTTTCCACTTTCTTTTCAAAGTCCAAATGGGACTTGACTCTAATACAATATTTTGACTTATGACAAATATTATTTTGACTCTATAAACCCTAGAAGCATGAAGAACATGCTTGACCTAGATGACCAATTGATTTGAGCATGAAACCCATGCTCATTGCTTATAAAATGATATTTCTTTTTCTTTTTTTGATCTTTATATGAAATATACAATAAGTACAATAGCAATTATGAAGACCGAACCTAGTTACATTTTCTAACACTACTTTGATACTTGGTAGTGCCTAGTGGTCTAGGCCAAGACACATTTGTTTGAGAACTATTATGTTTCCCATGGTTAGACGAGGCGAGAAGGTAGACTTTTGCTCAGATATAGATAAGAGTTTCATATCTATGCTGCAACACACTTTACAAACAATTCAGAATCATCAACACTAGTCTAAGCTAGGAAACAACACATGGAATCATAATAAGTGGAAACAATGATCATAGAGCAATACCTACTAGCACAGATGACATTAAGTATTTGGGGAGCAAGAACTGATGTACTACCACAGAATGAATCTGAAGCACAGGTCTATGATGGAGTATAGGAGAAAAGCAGGCCTAGGTTTGATGGGCTGGAATAGGAACCTTGTACATGCAGCAACATCATGCTTGGCAGAGTGTGTCTCTATTGTAGTTACCCTGAAGAGGCAACAGGACATTCATCTTATTATGAATTTCAAGTCAGGTTCATGAGGGTCAATTGGATAAATTCATTTAGGTTCACATTGCCTATGTTTTCTGACTAAGGAATAAGTATTCACTGTAATTTTCATATATCAAGTTTTTTGTTTAAGGATCCAGTGTAGTGTAAAATAATAGTTTAAACCATGATTCAAGTAATCTACAACATATGATAGCCTTCTAAGCTTGAATCATATAGAGTAAACATGAGCTAAATTGTGTTGTAACTTACATTTAGTCTTTGCAGAATTGTTTATTGATAATGATTTCCTTTCTGATAGTCTTTTATAATGAAGATATATGCAGAAAATATTTACAAGTCATGGTTGGTGATCAGAGGCATTGTACCTAATTAGTTGTACCAATTGCAGAATGGAATGTTGTATATACAAAGCAGAAGACAAAAAAGGTGAAGAAGTACCTTGATGGTATCCTTAAACTTGTGGTGCCTGGTATACGACAAAAGCAGGTTAGCTTTAACTTCTTCAATTAAAATCCACATATATATTGATGTCTAATTCAGGAAATATTTCTTATATACTTGTGATTTCATGGTTGTCTCTAAAGTGCATTATTCCTATTAATGGGAAATAGTTTGCTTACAATACTTTATCATTTGTTAGATATCTTACATATACCAACCATTTGTATCATTCATGTGCCTGCATTGTTAATTCATATAGAAGAGAGAAAACATCTCTGATTTTGTGCTGATTTCCCCATTCTTTTGTGAAAGATTTGCATTACCAACCAATAATTGGTAATCTTTATAGCATAATTTTAATCATAATCATTCGCTATGTTGGATAACTAGTGTTTTGTTTGGCTATTCTAGGTTCCTTTCTAAGGCATCTTGGCTTAAGCGTGTTTTATGCAAGAATGTCATAATGACAATGAAACAATTCGCTTGTCATATGGAGAACTATTATGTAAACTATCCAAAAGATCCAGATAATTATTATTTTGTGGATATATATATATATATATATATATATATGCACACACACAAATCAGTAAATTTTTACCCTTTTGAAGTGTGTCCTTTTTCAGGCATAAGAAGGACTTCTCATGGATGTGTTACAGGATTGTTAGGCTATTGAATGGGAGTATAAGATGATTTAATGAAGAGTTATCCTAAGCAAAATGGGCCATAGTTATAGTATATAAAATAGGATGGCAATGGAAACAGGACAAGGACAAGACAAGAAATTGAAGGACAAAAACAAGCAATGAAAATAGATGGAAGGAAACCAGTGCCTATTAGTGATGGGCTCAATAGAGTCATTATGACACTGGAAAAATGAGAGAATTAGTGTTACAAACAACTACTTTAAAACAGATCATTGTTGAAAAAAGTACCAAGGAGGTGTTTCCTAGTGTTTTTCCTTGGCCTAGGAAAACATCTGAACCCACCTTTTTAGTGTGACTTTATGAGTTATTAAAGTCATGTGATTTTTTAGTCACTTTATGAGGTAATACAAGTACATTGTACTTTATTATATTAAAGTTACTTTATGTTTTTAAAGTGACTTTATGAGAAAAAATTACATGATACAAAAAGTTGTAAGTGACTAGAGGGGCTCATTAATGAAGGGGGAGAAATAAGAGGGGGTCAATGGGAGGTAAGATCTCCACCTTTGATCAAGAGAAGCCTGTTGAAAAACCAAGTAGAATGTGTACAAGGACAATTTCTGAACTACTGATAATTTTTTGTGAGATTATTAGAGCTTCTATTAATTCTACTTCTTCATCAAATATTTATACTTAAGAAATTCAACTGATAGCAATGGAAAGAAAGTAAAGATCACAGTGCATAAAAGCAAGAGACATCAGTGTTTAGGTCAGAGACCAGGGCAAAACCCACAAGGGGAAAACCCAATCAAGCTTTTTCTTAGAGAGATCCTTCAACAAGACATCAAGACATAGATAATACTGGCCACAAGATGGCTTCCACAGGTGCTAAGTCTCCAATGCTAATGTCAACAAGTAGTCCAACAAGATCCCAACAAGATCAATATCATACCACAGAGACAAAAGCTCGAATCTCATCCCTTCTAAGGCTCAAACTTAATATCGGATACAGATTTCAGATCACAAGAATAAGAAGCAGATCTCAAACCACCAAACTTCAAATCACAAGAATAATGAGTAGATATTGAACCACCAGACTTCAGATCACAAGAATAATGAGCAGATCTGAACCACCAAACTTTAGATAATGAGCAGATCTGAACCACTAGACTTCGTATCAGAAGAATACTGGGCAGATCTGAACCACCAGCGTTCAGATAAAAAACAATAGCCACAAAACTTGGCCTTCTACTTGGATTAGATTATCTCTTGAGAGTGTTGATTTTTGGTAGCATCGAATGTGCTTTAGCCATGAAAATTGGTGGGGAGGCTAAGGCACATGAGATCTCCAAGGCGCAGAAATCGTTTGGAGAAATTCCACCCAAATGAAGATATATTAAAATAATTAATATTTTTAATGGAACCCTAAGTCTAAACTTAGGAAAATTAAAATATTAATGTGTATTAATATAATATGGGTGAGAAAGTTCTAAATAATGAGGATCAAGCCAGCTCTAATCTTAGTCGTTGATTAGAGACTTAATCTCTCGGCTGTTGAATCGTCAACAAGAAAAGTATAAGAGGAGGCTTGAGCGTTAGTTCGATTTTTCTGGGGCGTGGTTTGCTGAGAAAATCGAGCTAGTGATTTGAGTTGCAGTGAGGGGCAGTTTGGCAGAGGGACTTCAGTCCAAGGCCAAGAATACATAGCAGAGAGGTAGAGCAACACTAGGAGAGACAACGCAGCTCCAGAGAGGTTGATGTAGAAGCCAGAGGGGCTGACATAGTCATTCAGAAGTAGTGCTGCGGTTTCTGTGAGGCAGAGAGAGTAGTAGATTAGCATATTAACTTCTGAGCAAGGAAGGCTCACTGGGAGGGTGATGCAGCTCCTAAAGGAGGTGATGCAGTTTTAGCGCAGAGCTTGGAGCAGCCATCGCTGCCCAGCACTGGGAATAACATTGTCATCTGCGGGGTTTGATCATCTAGTTGTTGGATTTGCCAAAATATCTGTCTTCGGATAGAGGTACTTCTGCTAGGTTTATTCTCTGTTGGGTGAGCCGGATTTGGCACCCTAGTTGTATTAAAAAATCTGCTTAATAATACAAACCCTCTATATGCTGCATCGGTTTTCCCAAATTGGGTTTTTCCGGAGACGATTGTCCAAAAATAACGGTGTCCCTTGTGTGATTGTCTCATTTTACTGAAGTTCATGATTTGTATGTATGTGTAGTCTGCAATAGTGTTTTCATCGCTGTTTAAATAATTAAATAACTCTTTGAATGTAAAGAACAAGTAGGAGATGTTAAACCAGTGATTGCAGTTGTAAAGATCAAAACTGGAAAACAGAAACCGTAGAAATTTTTGATTTTGTACATACCTAGATTGCTATCTGATCCGGTGAAGTTGATGATGCTGCTACTGCTTTGCTCCAATTACCCGGGAGACCAATTCCACCCAGCCAGACTGAGCAGAGACTGGCTGCTCAATCCAGTAAGCTTCTCACAGAAGCTCACTGTCCCCCGTGCCCAGAACCTCAGACGGATTAAAGCTCTTCCAATGGCAGACCTCTCTCACTGTTGAATCCCTCCTCCTGGTTTCTAACTCCGTACTTACAACCCCCTCTTCTCGGTTCAGACCTTTGGTTTTTAACTGCGGGCTTGGCGGTGGCCGCCTCCTACTCGCAGCCACCGCCTTCCCTCCTCCCGACACGCCTTCCATGCATTTTGCGGCTCTCAGATATTTTTACCTTGTTGTCTTATGTCTTTTCTTATGTATCCCATTTGGTTTATGCGCCCCTTATATAAGGGTGTTTTCTTTTTTTTTGATTTTATTTTTATTATAAGGTTTAATTTTATAAAGTTTAATTTATATATTTTATAAAGTTTAAAATTTATATTTATAAAGTTTAATCATATTTATTTTAAAGTTTAATTCATATTTGTTTTAAGGTTTATTATATCTGTTTTAATATAAAGTTTAAAACTTTATATTAGTGGATTAGTTTAGATGGGTTGTTACATACACTCCCCTTTCAGAAAACTTCATCCCGAAGTTAGAGTTTTAGGTTTAAGGTTTTAATGGACACGTCTTTCCCTATCCAGGTTCCCAAGCTATTCTAAAATCCTCCTATCCTTCTTAATCTCTTATGCTCCCATCCTATCCGTTCTCTACTGGAGTATGCCATGGCGTTAGTTTTACTGACCTAACCATTCATAAACTCTAAGGTGACAGCGTCGGTTATACCGACCTGATTCCCAGTAGGCATCCGACAGTCATCATCACACGTCTAGGGGAGCGTGATTCACACAGTCCTCCCATCACTCCAGGATTCGAAGGATAAACGGTGGGCAACACCTCCACGCCTCCTAGTAGAATTAGGGCTAATACCCTATCATAGAATCACTTTGAGTTTAATTTATATATTTTATAAAGTTTAAAATTTATATTTATAAAGTTAATCATATTTATTTTAAAGTTTAATTCATATTTGTTTTAAGGTTTATTATATCTGTTTTAATATAAAGTTTAAAACTTTATATTAGTGGATTAGTTTAGATGGGTTGTTACAGCAATAGGATTTTTGATGTGTAGATTCAGAAATTTTCACATGGTATCAGAGTAATTGCAGATCACAGGAGGACTGAAGACACCAACAGAAGAAATTTAAAAATTTGCAGTAGAAGCAGCTGTCCCGAGAGACAACGCTGTTCCAGAGTTGAAGCGACAAGGGAAGAAGTGACGCATTGCTTAGAGGGTGACGCAGAGGCTCACGCAGAGCTTGTGTCAACATTTCGAGCCAAGGGAAGGGCAAACACAGAGGTAGAGAAAGGCAGAAGAGGCTCACGCAGAGCCACACCATCCTTCTCAGCCAGGTAGGATTGATGCAGTTGGCCAGAGGAGCAGATTCAACCTTTGCTGTGATTGCGCAAAGCCTGAAGGGCTTAGATTCTTTAGTTACCCGGGCTAAGGGAGCTGTGCAGATTGTGATTTGAGGAGTTGGTGGGACGTTGTTTTTGTCGGTGCAGAACAGTGTCTAAGGAGACGGAACCAAGGTAGAGGGAATCACTACCTCGACGGATTTCTAGCCAAGGAATCTAGATCTGAGTTGCAGTTGCAAAGGAGGATTGGAGAGGAGCGGTTCGACAGTTGGCCAAAGGATTTCCAGGAGGGAAATCAGGACTCAGAGGGAGTCTCGAAGAGGAGTAGAGATGCTAGTGAACGAATTGAGGGATCAAGACAGATTGGACGGTGCTTCCAATTTTGTCATCTGGAAAGCCAGGATCCTGGCAATCCTAGATAAACATCGCATCAAGGACTATGCCTTGAAAACCATCGCTGTCCTAGTTGACCCGAATGCTAATGAGAAGTATGAGGAGACCGAGGGGAAGGCAAAATGCATGATCTTAGACGGGTCAAAGATCATGTCATACCACATATTGCTGAGAAGAACATAACAAGGGAGATGTGGGAGGCCCTGACCACCTTATACGAGGGCTCTTCTGTGCAGTGGAAGATGCTATTGGAGAATCAACTGAGGTCATATCAGATGCAGAAAGGAGAGGAGATAGATCACTTCCTTTAGGTTGCAAGGAATTCGCGACCAACTTACTTTCGTGGGGTCTACACCGGATCCAAAGTTTATGGTCAGGACTGCTCTGAATGCAGTCTCCGAGGACTGGGAGATGTTTGTCCAAAGCGTTTTGGGTAGAGTGACTCTACCCAGTTGGGAAGAGATGTGGGCAGCGCTTAGACAAGAAGAGATCAGGAGGTTAACCAAGGCGAGGAGTAGTGGTAAGGGAGTTCGAGTCAAGAAAGAGGAGGAGGATGCAACTCTAGCATCTGTGGGACAACAAGGGAAGAGGAAGAAGAAGGACATCTCCAAGGTCAAGTGCTTCAACTTTGGGCAGCTGGGACATGCATCTCAATACCCCAGGAAGAAAGGCAAGGGAGAAGCTTCCGATTCAAGGGTAGCTCCAACTAAGGCGGAGAAGGATGTCAAGACTGATAACGATTGTGCCATGAGTGCTCATGCACCTCTAGAGAAGAGGTGGGGTGACATCGAGTTGTAGTCAGGAGGACTACACGCTAGGGGCAAGATCCTTGAGTTGCCCAAACTCTTGGATCACATCTGGCTACGGGAGCCCTTAACGACAGTAGCATGATGACAGGTGTCGGGTGGAGCAAAGTGTGGTGGAGCGGCTAGACAGTGTTAGAGTGCAGAAGTCTGTAGCAGCGCAGTGGATGCTGCAGCAATGTGAGAGGCACAAAGGTGTTTGCAACAATGCAATGGCAACAAAGGGAGCACAAGATAGCAACAGAGGTAGCTTCAACATCATAAGGCTTCCAGACTGACTGGGATGTCAGTGTTTGGGTGAAGTCAGTTACTTACTTCTCGGTAACTGAGTTGCAGTGCAACAATTAGCAGTGGCAGTGCTATGGGCAGCATGTTGAGAGGGAGCTGCAGTACAGATGTGGCAGTAGTAGTGGCAGTGTCATGGGCAACAGTACAGGAAGCAACAATACCGGGGATGTGAGGCAGTAGGTCAAGCATCAACACAGGTACCGATGCAGAAGATCAATGTGATGCTTCTATGGTGAGGCATTACTACAAACATTCTCGCGAAGAGGCAGTGTTGATTTTTTGTAGCATCGGATGTGCTCTAGCCATGAAAATTGGTGGAGAGGCTAAGGCACATGAGATCTCCAAGACCCATAAATCGTTTGGAGAAATTCCACTCGGATGAAGAGATATTAAAATAATTAATATTTTTAATGAGACCTTAAGTCTAAACATAGGAAAATTAAAATATTAATGTGTATTAATATAATATGGGTGAGAAAGTTCTAAATATTGAGGATCAAAGCCAGATCTAATTTGAGCCGTTGATTAGGAACTTAATCTTGACCATTGAATCGTTAACAGGAAAATTATAAGAGGAGGCTTGAGGGCTAAGTTGCACGAAATGGGGAAACGGGGAAGCGAAACGAAACGTGGAAGCGAAAGGAAACGCGACCTCCCCAAATTTTGGAAACGGGGAAACGCGAATATATATAATAATATATATAATATATATATATATATATATATATTATAAAATTAAAAACATTTAAAAATTATTAAGATATATATGTGCAATCATAATGATGAGAGAATGAGAGGCACTGCTATTTTATAACTTTAGAAATGGTTTCTAGAAGTGATTAGAAACCCTAAAAAAAAATAAAAATTAATTAGAATTTTTTTTTTTTTTTTTTTTAAAACAAGTGTTATTTTGTGGGAAACGGGGCCCGTACGGCGTGGAAACGCGTTTCCGTCCGTGGAAATGTGTGGAAACGCCTGGAAACGTGTGGAAACGTGCCCGTACGGACGGAAACGCGTTTCCACGCCGTACGGTACGCGGAAACGCGTTTCCGTTTCGTTTCCGTACGGAAACGGACCCTAGACCCACGTTTCCTGCAACTTAGCTTGAGGGTCAATTGGAGACACACCAAGACACTTGAGCGATCAATCAGTTCGATTTTTTTGGGGCGTGGTTTGTTGAGAAAATTGAGCTAGTGATCTGAGTTGCAGTGAGAGGGGTAGTTCGGCAGAGGGACTTCAGTCCAAGGCCGAGAATACATAGCAGAGAGGCAGAGCAACACCAGGAGAGACAACGCAACTCCAGAGAGGGTGATGCAGAAGCCGAAGGGGCTGACTTAGTCATTTAGAAGCAGCGCTGGGGTTTCTGTGAGGCAAAGAGAGCAGCAAATCAGCATATCGACTTCTGAGAAAGGAAGGCTCACTGGGAGGGTGATGCAGCTCCTAGAGGAGGTGATGCAGTTCCAGCGTAGATCTTGGAGCAGCCATCGCTGCCCAACACTGGGAACAACATTGTCATCTTCAGGGTTTGATCATCCAATTGCTGGATTTGCCAAAATATCTGTCTCCGGATAGAGGTAATTTTGCCAGGTTTATTCTCTATTGGGTGAGCCGAATTTGGCACCCTAGTTGTATTCAAAAATCTGCTTAATAATACAAACCCTCTGTAAGGCTTTGTTAAACACACATGGAGAGCGAGAAAGAATAGGAAAGATAAAGCATGCAATACAATTTTATTAACAATAGATATACACTTATAATACAATATGGTGACCGTTGGGATTCACATCCCAAGGTCTCTTGGACTGCTTAGTCTCTTTAGCTTCCACACTAACCCATTTAGGATTAGGTGTCCAATATTCCCCCCCTTAATCCAAAGGGTTATGTATGAGTCCAAGAAAAGAGCTGTAATACAAAATGTGCAAAAATGCATGGCAGCACTAGGCTGAAAGTGTGCTCTCTGAAATGTTGGTATAAAGGGCGATGGTTTAAGGATGGCCACCAACACTGGAACGCTTAGTGCAGTTCCCGGAACTCTTCCAAAACTGGCAAGAAGCTGAAGTCTTCTGCTAGAGGAAGTGATCCTATTGTTTTAAAGATGGAAACCTTCAGCCATAAAAGGGAGGTCTCCCCCCGCATAAAAGGTAAAACTTCAACCTGAAAAGGGAAGTCTCAACCTGTGGTGGTTTAAGGATGACCAACAACTCTGGAATGCTTAATGCAATTCCTGGAACTCTTCCAAAACTGGCAAGAAGCTGGAGTCTTCTGCTAGAGGAAGTGTTCTCAATTTTGTTCGCGGAACTCTTCCAAAACTGGCAAGAAGCTGAAGTCTTCTGCTAGAGGAAGTGTCCCAGATGGCCAACTGAAGGCATGTTCAGGCATATTTGTCTCTGGCTGCAACTCTGAAACTGGTGTGGCAGGTTGTGGCTCAGGCTCGCTTGATGTGGCTTTAAAGCTTGTAGATGACCATCATTTCCCCCCCTGTCAGATACAAGGTGAGATGATGGAGAAAACTCAACTGCAAG
>APFE030180286.1:140608-155765 GCA_000404065.3 Pinus taeda | reverse complement strand
TGTTCCCAAGGTCTGATGATGGGCTTGGGAAGTGCAGACTGAACTTCTGCGTCTGCATGTAACCTTGCTGCTTTGTTTGGTACTAAATCTGAATGAACTGTAACATGCTGTTGATGGGTGGTTGTCTCAATGTTCTGAACAAAAACAAGTTCAGAATGGTGTCTATTTTGATGTAGCTCTTCTTGCTTTAGCTGTGATTCAAGCTGCAAAAAATCAATCTTTTCCTTTATATTTTGTAGACAGACCTGAATGTCTGTGAGAGAAACTTTGCTGACTTTTAATGTATCATGATTAGAGGAATGTATCAGAGTTTTTAAGAACTCTAATATTTCAGTAATTGTAGCCATTTTTCAATTTCACTTAAAAACTGATCACAACTGAGGCACCAACAACGAAAAATAATATTGTACTCTTACTACAAGATCTTGTAAGGGCTTGTCAAGTGGCAACAATGTCGCGAAAATGGTTGATGGAGCAGGACCTGAGTAAGCTGGATGTTACCAAGTTGCATCCACTTTCTCCAGAGGTCATTTTTCGTCAAGCTACAATAAAGATTGGTACAGTTGGGCACATGGTAAATCAACAGTCCACAGTTCGTTTCAAGAATGAACTGGAGCATAACATCACTATTAAACTGGGATATGCCAATGCAAAAAAATATATAAATGTGAAGATGAGCGCTGTCCTCAACTTCAAACTTCAGAGCATCTGGCTGCTATGGAAATCATGAGTCTTAAACATATAATTATTTTGCAAAACAAAATTTATCCAGGAGAATGTAGCTATCAACCAGCATGAGGCAATTCTTCCAAAGAATGACAAATTTCAATATACATATTTTGCGCACATCTCTTTTCTGCCCGTTGTCTTTCCTCAAAATTCGATTTACTCATAAAGAAACATCTCAGAATCAAATGGGCATTAAACGACACGCATGTAGATAGCCAAATTGAATTCTGCGATAGAATTTCATCCAAAAACTCAAACACCATCAATATTTGAATGCCATTAGTATGCACATTTGCAGTCTCACCATTCAACGCAGTCGTAGCACCTCGAGATTTCGACCCAGCTTACTGTCTTCGAAAAATTGTTTAACGCACCAGCGTTCCAAAAACTTCACACTACTCAAATGCATAAATTTTATGAGAATTATCCATTCAATAACAATGCATGATATTATGCAGGGAGTTGAGATAGATTTCAGTCTACAAAAGATGCAGAACAGAGGCGGGAGGGAGTTACAAGGTAGAAAGGACGCTAAAAATGAACTGGCCACGAGGTAACACCTTAAATCCAATTTTAATGCCTCTTAAATGCTACTCCACAGAGGTTAAGAGCACCTGAAATGACCACGTTTGTGGCTACTATGCCATTCAGAGCCCCGGAACTGTTTCAAAATCATCAACGACATTAAGCAGAACGTAGAAGCGGCGTGCAGCGGAATTGTGTCGTGTGCTGAAATTGTTGCCTTAGCGGCCCGTGACTCCGTCGCAATAGCTGGAGGGCCATTCTATCCCTTACCACTCGGCCGCAGGGACAACCTTACCTTCGCCAATCAATCTACCGTTCTCGCCAATTTGCCTGGCCCAACCTCCAACGTAACGCAACTGATCAGCTTTTTCAGTCCCAAAGGTTTGAATTTGACAGGTCTGGTAGCGCTTTCAGGAGGACATACAATTGGCAGAGGCAACTGCTCTTCGTACGATAATCGACTATATAACAGCACCACTGGTGCACAAATACAGGATGCCACAATAGACCAGAGTTTTGCTAAGAATCTTTATCTCACCTGCCCCACCAGTACCACTGTCAACACCACCAACTTGGATATCCTAACTCCAAATTTATTCGACAACAAATACTACGTCAATCTCCTCAACAAGCAGACCCTCTTCACCTTCGACCAGAGTCTCTACACCGACACTCGAACTCAAAACATTGTCCTCAACTTTGAGGCGAATCAGAGCCTATTCTTTCAACAGTTTTTGCTGAGTATGCTCAAAATGGGTCAGCTGGATGTGCTCACAGGAAGCGAGGGAGAGATCCGGGAACTGTTTCGATTCTTCCTTCAGCACAATAATGTCGTTTTCTCCCACTGAACAGGAAGCGTTTTGGCCAAAGCGTTAAAAAAACTCTCTGCTTCAAGAATCAAGGGTTTGACTCTAACCGCGCTTTATGTGCCAAGGAGTTATTTCGGGAAACGACAATTATGTTCCACAAAATGTGGAATATATATATGCACACTGCAGCTGCAGGAAGTTGGAAAGACTTCCCATTCTTTCAACGTTCAACAAAACCAAACCGTGAAATCCAAGGAAAATACAGCGTCCCATTATTTTCATTTTGAGAGAAAAACTCATGAATTAGAAAATTATCCGTAAAAGAAAAATGAAAGTTATCATTTACGCTACCACGGTTACGCTAGTGGCACTGCGGTCTATCACCGCACCATCAAGTCCGCTATTTGCATTCGTTTGCAGTGAATTTGGTAGCATGTCAGAATAGACAATCAGAAAACAGGTCACTAACACCAACGTATACCAAGCAACGGTTTGTATGAAATGTTTATAGAGAGCCAGAGAGCGCAGGTAATGCAACGTTCAGACCTGGTAGCGGCTGTGGAGGGGGTAGGATTTTATATATGGAATATGGCAGAGTGCAGGTACAGCGCAGGGATGGTAGAATTAATGGAGCATTACAGAAGACTAGGCCAGCACTATTCAAGGCAACTCAGATCAGTTGCTCAGGGAAAACAGGCCACACATCATGGCTCTGATACCATGTTAAACACACATGGAGAGCGAGAAAGAATAGGAAAGATAAAGCATGCAATACAATTTTATTAACAATAGATATACATTTATAGTACAATATGGTGACCGTTGGGATTCACATCCCAAGGTCTCTTGGACTGCTTAGTCTCTTTAGCTTCCACACTAACCCATTTAGGATTAGGTGTCCAACAGGCTTGTTATTGTAATTTACAATTTTTTTTTAACAGTATATGCCTGTTTACTTAAATTCATTTCTATCTAAATTCATATCTAACATACTGTATTTATAATTGCATAAAATTTCATTTCTAGCAGAATATACAGAATATACTTTCCAATTTTATGACTAAACAAATCAAATTAGACATATGTACTTACCTGGTTTTTCTGAGTTGGTGTCGGTTCTTGGATGATGTTGGATGATGTTGTTCTCCGGATACCAAACCAACCAAATTCCTCCCAGCCTGTCTGGGATAGGTCTTTCCGGACCCCAAACCCAAAAGGCTTCAAAAGTGAAACCTTTTGGCCCCCGTGCTCAAAACCTCCAAGAACAAGGCTCAATTCTCCTAGATCTGTATCTGAAATCCGGAGCCCCAAAGCTCATTCGTTATTTCACATTTCTCTCCCAGATTCTCCATTTGCTTCTTTCCCAAATTTCCACCGCAATCTCCATACAACATTACTCCCCCACCTCCTTCACTTCTCCTTTTAGATTTGTTTATATAGGAAAGGATCCTTCCCTCCGAAGAAATCCCACCCTTTTTTCCTCCAATCAACCTTGTCCTTATCCTTTAAATTCTCATTACTTCAGTCGGTTATCTTTATTGTACTTTAAATCATATTTTTATTTAAATATATATATTAAATGGTATTTTGATCTTTATCGTTTCAATCGACTTTGGGAAGAGGATCTTTTAATAGTACTTAACATGACTTGCCAAAGGATAAGTTAATTAACCTGGTGGCCTAATAATATTGATTTATTTATTATTTAATTAAAATGTTATTAATGAAAATAAATTAATATAATATAGATAAGGTATTAATTAATTCTTTTACTATTTAATTTATTTCCCATACATAGACACTTCATATAATTAAATTGGTATGAATACTACTACAGTGCTTTCAATAATTAATTCATTTTTCTTTTACCTGGGAATTTTCATAATAAGTTAATATGCATACTAGCGCAGTGCATGCAATTCATGCATATGTAGCTATCATATGCATGCCTCGTATACATGCTAATATTTTTATGTTACTTGCAAGTTGAGATGGGTCGTTACATACACCCCTCCTTTAAAACACTTCGTCCCGAAGTTAGAGTTTATATAATATATCGGTAATTACTTTAGTGTTTGGTATAATCATGTAAGGATGTCGTTCTGCGATGAATTCTTGTTTGTAATGAAAAAAAATATTTTTAAAATCTGTTTTGAACATTCATGCCCTGCCCCAACAGAGTTCCCAAGCTATTCTATAATCATCCATCCTTCCTAATCTCTTCCACTCCCATCCTATCCGTCCTCTACTACATTATGCCATGGCATCGACTATACCGATCTAACCATTCATAAACCTCAAGGGTGATAGCGTCGATTGTATCGACCTATTTTCCAGTAGGCATCCGGCAGTCATCATCACACATCTAGGGGAGCGTAACTCGCACAGTCCTCCCATGACTCCAGGTTTTGGAGGATAAACGGTGGGCAACACCTCCACCCCTCCTAGTAGGATCAAGATGAACACCCTATCATGGACCTTGATTGAGCCTCAATTGTTCTTGAAGGTTTTGTCATCACGTGATTGGTTTGGTATTGGGATTTAACTAGAGCTTGTATAGCGTATCAGGATGATGAAAACATCTGCAACATAAATACTTGTCCACACATCATAACATTTGCATTGATATATTCATAATTAAATATATTCAAATAACCTTTTCCTAGTATTTTATATTTTGTTGATACCTATGGTATATATTTTAAGTTTATATGACATACTTGGCTATGTCTAGCTGATATACCTACAATTAAGTTTCACATCAAAATAGTAAAGTGTGATCACTATTATTATATCCATTTTATCAATGATAAGAAATCTATGGTTTTTCATCAAAGTCACACATGCTCATAAGTAAGACATCATATGTAGAAATTTCATCCTAACATAATTCATGTGGGCATCCATGAATCAACAATATATGCAGATTTAAGTAAACATACATAATAAAACATAATAATTTGAAATAACATACTCCTCTGTATCTTTTCATAGCTATGGAAAATTTCAAAATGACAGCGTTGAGAATATGGCTAATAAAGTAAAGATAAAATAAAGTTTGTTTGTTTGTTTGTTTGTTTTTTTTTTTTAAATCAAAACAAGTTGGGTTGATTTTGACACGACGTCTATATAATTTATACAAAGTAGTAAAGAGTCATCTTTAAAAATTTATAGGACACTAGATGAGGTTTAAGTCTGATAGTTCCTTCAGTTGTATTTGCAATTATTGAAGTTCAGGAGCCATCATTCTTATTAATATATATTATTTATATTTTTTTTTATATCTTGTGATTTTTTTACTCTTGTCCACTTAACCCCTCTCCTTTTTTTTTATTATTAAATTTTTACTTGATGATTGCTTCTTTTCTTCTTTTTCCTGTATTTATGATTCTCTTTATCTCTTCAAATTACCATATAGTATACATTAGTTAATGTGTTATTCATGCACTCATTGTTTTTTTATATTTACTTTAAACTATTAAATATATATTCTATATTCTTTTATATTTTGTAACATATTTATTTTCACTCTACTTATATATGTATATAGTTCACTGGAGATCATAGTTATATATCATGCTATTATAAATTTGTTCCTTTCCTAATTTTCAATTTCATTCTTATTTGGGTTATTTATGATTCCACTATGTTTTATGCACACCCAAATTTAATATTGAAATTATGAAATATTCGTCTATATATATATATATTTCATTACCTGAAATCTCTCACATGTGTGTTTCGTCTTTATAGAATGTAAAATAAAATAAATGACCTTTGTTAATTATTTATTTATCAAAAATATTCATTTTAATCCTAAAGACTAATGAACCAAAGATTCATTTTTATACCATAATCTATTCAGCTTTTTTTATTTATTTACTTTAATACTAATTGCTTACAATACATTAAAGTCACCTTATACTACTTTTACTTTCATTTCTACTTTATTGCTTTATAATATTTAAAATTAATTACTTAATTACTTTTTTCCAAAGGAAAAAACGGTAACCTTTTATTAATGAATTAATGAAAAGTTACACTAGCAGATGCAATTAAGCATACCGTAAGCAGCCACATGGCTCGGGTGCTGACGTACCCCACGCAACGTTAGAAGACTAACGTGCACAAAGAAATAAGAAATAAGAAAAGAGAGAGAGAAGAGAGAAGGAAAGAAAAACTGAAATTCCGGCAGTGAGTGAAACTCACGCTTCAAGTTTTTCTCCCCTTTTTCATTTTGACCTTGCGCCAATCTCCTTGAGTGGCCTCGATCGAAGCAATGACTAGCTGTGTTTCTGTGTTCTGTGGGCCTGGTTCTTTGTCTGAGTCTGATGTATCTGATTGGTGATGCCGTTTGGTGCCGCCCATGCTTTGGTCCGCACTTGTCATCTCTACCTGATTCTTCTCCGCCTGTTTTGAGTGATATTGTGAGTCCTTTGTAACTGAAGTGGTACCCTTCTGAGTTTCTGTTTCTTGAGTAACCTCGGCTTTCTCTGCAGTGGGTTCTTCCTCCTCTGCTTCTGATTCTTTATCCTCTGATTCTGGGGTGGAGAATTGCCATCCTTTCCTCTGCTTCCCTTTCTGCTTCTTTTTACTGTTTACTTTCTTGGCTTCTGGACATGAGCTTTGCAGGTGTCCTGTCTGCCTACAGAGCCTACATCTGAAAGCTGTGTTTTCATAGTCTAATGCCTGTAACCAATTTTGCTGTTTGTAGATCAGCCTTATGTTGTCCGGCAGCCCTTTGCTTAGATCCACTTCCACACAAATGCGTGTGAAGGTGTAGATCCTTTCATCAATCCTTTCCAGATCTGTTTTAATATATTTCCCTATGCTGTTCCCAATACCTTCCAGGACTTGTTCGCTCCAGAAGTGAAGGGGAAGGTTGTGTAGGCGCACCCAAATTGGTACTATGGATACAGTCATTTTGTTTGGGTCGAAATCTGGAAACCATGGGGTCATAAACAGCCCTGCTGCTCCCCAAAACCACGGCCTAGCGCTGATGACTGTATCTCTGACTTCCTTGGTTGTGAATCTTACTATGAAAAACCCTTTGGAGCATAGATGTATGTCACATTCCATGGTCCAATTGGTGAAGATCCAATGGAATAGATCCATTGGTTTAGGCCAAAAACTGTTAAAACGGCATATTAGGGCCTGCGTTTCATAGGACTTTACGAATTCATCCAGCCCTGTAGAGTCAAAGTTCAGAGCTGGGGTTTGCCCCAATTGATCTACAATGTATGGCTTGGGTTTATTTCCGCCGTGGTCTGGCGAGGGCCCTGAGTCTCTGTTGCCTTGAAGAATGTTTTTATAGGATAAGCCTCCCTTGGGTTGGTGTTGGGGCGCTGTTTTCCCCTTGCCTCCCCCTGAAGAGCTTGGCTGTCCCTGAGGTAGAGCCCCTCCTCTCAGCCTCGGTTTAAAGCAATGATTGTTCCTGGGCTGATCTCATAGCTTTTCATTGTTCTACAGTCTTGGAGTGATCACCTGCCACTACCCAAATGTTGAATCTGAACTGGGTATCCCATCTCTGTCCATATCTGCTGTTTCAGCTGCAAGATGGTGCCTCCTGCATGAACCCACACTAATCGGGTTTTCCCCTCAGGGGATTTAATAAATATCTGAAAACGGGTTGTTCTTACCTGCTCTGAATCTTCCAGATCTGGCCTCGTTTTGGGTCTTTTTTCTTTATGCAGGTCTAGATCTACAAACCCTCTGCTCGATCTTTGCTTGGAGCTACCGATCTGCTGCCTGGGGTCGCGCATGTTGGCTGGATCCGGTAGATCTGGGCCAGATCTGCAAAGTTTTGGCCATTTCATTGTAAGAGGGAGCAGATCTGCAGCATGCAGACCCCCCCTGCCATTGCTCTGTGCATTCTGGGATCGGCGCGTTCTGGACTCTAAGTTCAATACGGCTTGGTGGCGCCTTTGATCAAAGTCGTGGTTGAGCACCACGCTTCTCATCACCCCGAAAGCCTCCTTATTTAACCATGCACGGAGGTGGACTACCACGGAGCGCCTCACTGCTTGATCCCGTTGAAATTTTTGCCGGAAGGGGCGTTCGCACAGATCAAAACCCCCGGCATTTTCAGCTATCAATTTGATCGGAATATAAGAGAAAGAACCCAAATCATAGATCTGACCGGCTTTTTTGAGCAGATCTCTAATATCGTAGGTCCTGGGCATGCCCTGCTGTTTCCAAATCAAAAAGTCATATCTCCTTGAGGCAGAGAACTCCACAGATGCTTTGCCGTAGTGATCTGGACGGGTTTGAGGCCCTTGACTGCGCCATTCCACGGGGAGGACAACGTGAATAATGACGCTCACCGTATCTCCAGACTCTAGATCGCCTTCAATCTTTGCAGCAGTCCCGGCTGCGACCACCATCAGCTCGCTGCAATAGTAAACCCTAGCACTCGCCATCGCTCCTAATTATTACTTAATTACTTACTTATCATATTAAATTATTTTATTATAAACCAAGATTATTTTAAACTTTTAATATGAAATATATCCAAATGGTGCCAAAGTTATATAGAGCCATACCACCATGTAAAAAAACGACTACTCAATCTGATCATAACAGATACTCAAAGCACAAAATGTAACTTCCAATACCTTAAATGCATTCTACAAATTCAACCACGTAAATTACATCATTTTCATTGTTGGACACTTTTAGACCTACTAAATGTAAACCATCGTGCATACATTTGTTTCATTTATAAACAAATTTATATATTTATAAACCACCAAGCTAAATAATTCATTTTAAAATATATATAGTATTAGTTATCCTTACTTCTCACTCGTGGCTGAAGATCATTTAACTTATTGCAGCCACTTTGTAATATGTATGTTAAAATTGTGAAAGAGACTGTTGATGGGTTTACAATTTTTTTAATATTTTTACTTCATTAAAGGATATCATTTAATTTTCTTCAACAACTACTCTCCCCAAATGTTGATCAATATGTGTTCTTTAAGTTATGAAGTTTTTCAAATGTCAACAATTTATTCTCAACTTGTATATTATTTTACTTTTCTTTTATGAAACAGCTATTACAGCAGCACGACTTCGTGGATAGTCTGTAAAGTGGAGTCAGCTGAAAGACCAAGTAAACTAGTTTTAATTGTATTTATGGCATGGCTTAGATACTTCCAATGGAATCCTTGAAAACCTCAAATAAAAGACAAACTTTTCCAATTAATGGACTGCTGACTATACACCTATCTGAACTAGTCTCCTCTTGTTGATGTTACACAAATGCCAAGTGGTATACCATGGTTTCGACTTGTGATGATGAAATATATCTTCATTTAAATTTTAAATATTCGTTGTTATTTTGTATTGGTCATCCAAGTAATATATAATTAAATTAATTTAACAATAATTAGTAAATATTCTACGGAAAGTAATGTTAAAGTTATTTCTGCAATGACCTGGATTCCTCTCCCACTAGAACAATGGTTTGACTCTCTTCAAATAGGAGAAATTTCTTATGTTTATTGGTTATAATTCCAACTACATGATGGTAGCCACTAAGGTCCCAAGTGTTTGAATTTAGCTCTGATACCATATGTAAGGCTTGTTATTGTAATTTACAAATATTTTTTTAACAGTATATGCCTGTTTATTTAAATTCATTTCTATTTAAATTCATTTCTAACATACTGTATTTATAATTGCATAAAATTTCATTTCTAGCAGAATATACAGAATATACTTTCCAATTTTATGACTAAACAAATCAAATTAGACATATGTACTTACCTGGTTTTTCTGAGTTGGTGTCGGTTCCTGGATGATGTTGTTCTCCGAATACCAAACCAACCAAATTCCTCCCAGCCTGTCTGGGATCGGTCTTTCCGGACCCCAAACCCAAAAGGCTTCAAAAGTGAAACCTTTTGGCCCCTGTGCCCAAAACCTCCAAGAACAAGGCTCAATTCTTCTAGATCTATATCTGAAATCCGGAGCCCCAAAGCTCATTCATTATTTCACATTTCTCTCCCAGATTCTCCATTTGCTTCTTTCCCAAATTTCCACCGCAATCTCCATACAACATTACTCCCCTGCCTCATTCACTTCTCCTTTTAGATTTGTTTATATAGGAAAGGATCCTTCCCTCCGAAGAAATCCCACCCTTTTTTCCTCCAATCAACCTTGTCCTTATCCTTTAAATTTTCATTACTTCAGTCGGTTATCTTTATTGTACTTTAAATCATATTTTTATTTAAATATATATATTAAATGGTATTTTGATCTTTATCGTTTCAATCGACTTTGGGAAGAGGATCTTTTAATAGTACCTAACATGACTTGCCAAAGATAGTTAATTAACCTGGTGGCCTAATAATATTGATTTATTATTATTTAATTAAATTTATTAATTGAAAATAAATTAATATATTATAGATAAGGTATTAATTAATATTTTTACTATTTAATTTATTTCCCATACATAGACACTTCATATAATTAAATTGATATGAATACTGCTACAGTGCTTTCAATAATTAATTCATTTTTCTTTTACTCGGGAATTTTTATAATAAGTTAATATGCATACTAGCGCAGTGCATGCAATGCATGCATATGTAGCTATCATATGCATGCCTCGTATACATGCTAATATTTTTATGTTACTTGTAAGTTGAGATGGGTCGTTACACCCTCTATATGTTGCACTGGTTTTTCCGAATTGGGTTTTTCCTGGGGCAGTTGTCCAAAAATAACGGTGTTCCTTGTGTGGTTGTCTCATTTTACTTCAGTTCATGATTTGTATGTATGTGTAGTCTACAATAGTGTTTTCATTGCTGTTTAAATAATTAAATGACTTGTTGAATGTAAAGAACAAGTAGGAGATGATAAACTAGTCTTTGCAGTAGGATTTTTGATGTGTAGATTCAAATTTTTTCACAGAGAGAGATAGAATGAATATTCTTCGTCACTTAATATTCCTTTGAACTCTTAATTGTAGCTCTTCACATAGGAGATCATAGGACAAAACTGTGTAATCGAATTACATTGCAAGGATGAGTGGAGCTCTTTATATAGCCATCATGAGATCCGAATGGATGCCTTTCTAGGCAAATCGACTTGACCATCTAGAAAGGTTGATCTTATCTAAATAAATGAGTTTCTAGGTAAGCCAACTTAGCACATGTGGAGCTTCTTGTAATTACAAATGAGATCATATTTTTCTTCTCTTACAAAAATACATTTTTACCAAATCAAAAGCATGGAGAACATGCTAATAATAATTTTGTTTTTCCTAAGTACAAAGATAATAAATAATTTTTATGAAGACCGACGATAGCTACAATTTCAACAAAGCCAAGGTCTAATCTTAGAGCTTGATCTTAGGGATAGTGTAATGTCCCAAATGCAAAAAATTTGGAACAAGCACTTCACATAAAACTAATCATGTATTTAACAGAAGATTGCCATGCAAAATTAAGCAAAGAAAGCATTGCAATCGCATAACACCATGAATAGAAAAATACTCTGCTTTATTATATTAGATAAACCAGGGTTTTACATGCACATACAACCCATACAACTGAGATAATCTGGCCTCAAACAAGTCTACAACAATGCCACAAATCGACCTCCAAACAACTGAAAAACAATGCACTGTGTTGACCACTACGTGTCAACGACCCAAAGTAGTACACACCTTTTTTTTGCAAAAGGGATTGCACATGATCGATGTGTCCGTGCCGTCCAACTCTCATCATTAGCGTGATTGTCATGTTATAATGTAAACCCATTTTGCATGTATATGATGTAAATAATCTCAGCAAATCTGTGTCATGTATGTAATTGCCTAGGTAAACCTACTTTTCTGGTGACAATCTACATTCTGGGAGGTTTTTGTCTCACCGATCCATTCTCGGATGGTCGACAGAGTTTTTCTTCAGTCTTACCCCAAAGCCGGAATGTATTTCGTCACTGGGATCTTAGGGGAGTCGTAGTGTTATAGATCAAGTCTATGTAAAAGTGATTTGGGAATAATCCTAAATATTTGGTTAGGTTATTTTATTACAAGTTGTTTGGTTTGCTGGATTATATTTGTGTCGCAGAAATGGGTAGTCTGTGAGGGTCTGTTACAGATGGGTTTTCCCCCTTATGATGTAAAAGATACGAAAATTATGATGTAAAGTGCCTTGAGGGTTGGAAAAATAATTTATCTCCTCATAGGTTAATTAATGAAATTTTTTGGCCAATATATTAATTAAAATCCTAAGCCAGAAATTTAATTAATTCTAGGTCTTAGGTAAATTTAAATTCCCCAAAGGCAAAATATGTCGGTCCTTTAAAATTCAAATTTTAAAAGGTCCCGGGACTAAGGTAGATTAACTATTTTGCTAAATTTTAAGCCTTTGGTCCCTGGGGTTTAAGTCAAAGTCAAATTTTTAAGGAAATTATCTCAAAATTTTTATTTTTGAGTTAATTAAAATGCATTTAATTGAAAAATTCAAATTTCTTCAAGAATTTTAAAATTTCGACGGATGAGATTAAAAGAAATTTTAATCTTCATCAATGGTTGAGATTGCTTTGACGATGATCACTTGAACTGGCCATTGGAAGATTTATCTTTAAATAGGAGGTCATTTGTCAGTTGATCTATTCGATCTTTGAGTCGTGTGCTAAGCTAAAGCTTTCGTGTAATCTTTTTTGAACAATAAAGAAAGACTTTGGGGTTAATTTTCGCTGGTGTTACTCTTCATGGGAATATTGTAAGATGTATCATTTTTCATGCATAAATTTCTTTTTAGCCATGATGATAGCTTCTGAAGAGTGATTTGAGTACAAGTATCTTGCTCAGTCGTTGGGGTTTAAGTGATAATCTAAATTTTGAATGTAATAGCAGGTATTTCCATTTATTTGAATTTTATTATCATTTTTCGTTTTATTTTAATGGTTGGATTGAGTTTTTCAGGAAAGTCTTGATTTTTAGATCATAGGGCGTTCAGAGAAGTTTTAGTTGGACCAACTAACTTCCGATTTGTATTTTCTGAAGAGCCTAGCTTGATTTGATCTCAGGCTTATCATAAGATTTTTTATTGGTGATGCATGAAGGGTTTTGGGCTAAGCACCTCCTTTGATTTTTTTTTTTTTTGGTTGTTTGTGCTAAATTAATAAATGTGGCTGTTAAGAGCCTTATTTCCTGAAATCTGGGAGCGGAGTTGGACTCACACTCGCTAGATCTACCAGGTCTGGCGAGCGTGAGTCCAACTTCGCTCCCAGATCTGCTATTCCTGTGCATAAATCTGTAAAGTTTTTTGGGTTTTCTGACTTGGGTTTTGGGGTTTTATTTATTTTTTATATATCTGGGTTCTGGATGTTTTTTTTTAAAGGTATAGGTTTTCGATCTGAAGGTGAAGTTTGATTTGAAGCCAGATCTAGGCCCTGGAGGGTAAGATCTGGCCTCAAAATTATTTTTGCACAGAGACTATCCAGATTTTTGCAGTCCAAGGGTTTCTTAAATTTTTTAAATCTGGAAAAAAAATATTTTTTAAGGTCTTCATTGATAAATCTGAAGCACAAGTGTGAAATTCATTTTTTTTGGGTTTGTCTTGAGTTTGGGCTATAGTTTCTCTGTTTTCCTGAGGTTTTTCGAAATTGTTTTTGTTGCCTTGGGTTTATTCCCCTCTTGCTGCGTTTTTCTTTTTTCTGGGAGATTTCGGTTTTTTTTTTGTTTTTATTTACCATTTGCTGCTGCCTTCTTATGTTTTTTTTCTCCAACTGCAAAAACGCATCAAGTTGCCATTCCCTTCCTCCAGATCCGCGTCCATTCCTCTACCCACGACGTCTATTTCCACGCTGCTCTTCGAATCTCCGCTGTCATCGAACTATTCTTCCAACCTGCGTCCATCCAGCTCTACTTGCAAACAAATCGTTGCATTTTTGCTGCCTAAGCTCCTTGTCTTCGGGTTCTATACCTATCTGCTGCTCCTCATCGCTCCTCCATCGACCTGTTCTTCCCTTCCTCCGTAGCAACAACTACTCTCCCTCCGTCATCCCTCATCCATCATGCGTCCATTACTCTGTTCTGCTCCATCACGTTGCCCTTCCATCCCTTTCTGTTGTCGTAAACCTGCACAAACGCACACACAACCCAGCACGTCGATTTCTTTGTTTTTATTTTCATTCGTATTCCTTTTAGGATTAGTTCAAAGCTTTGTTTCTTTTAAAATTGGGTCTCATTCTTTGTTACGTTAGGTTCGTTTTCAATTTTCATTTTTTTTGTTGTTTAAGTTTCTTATGAATTTTTTTTTATTTTATTTTTCGATTTCTTTTCTTTTATTTTTAATTTTTTTTAGTTTGATTTTCATTTAAAATAATTCTAAAACTTAAAATTTTAAAAATTAAGAAAATCATAAAAATTTTACTTTCGTGACTTTCAAATTGCAAATAAATAAATCAAACAACTTAAACTTTCACATTTTAATTTTTTGTGTGGCTCATTGCCCATAAAAATTTAAATTTAACTAAGTACTTTTGATTTTCATTTTTGGGTCATATTAAAAAAATTTATTTGCCACATTAGTCTCGCTTCATAAAACTTAGCACATCGAAAAAATTTCCTAAGGACTAATTAAATTGTCAATTTAAAATTCCTTCTTGGTGTCCTTTCAGGCTAAAGGTAAAATCTACAAAGAACTTTTGTGGTATTAAGCATTTTTCATATCTCTATAGTTAAACATACTTAAATTTTTTGTATCTAAAGGTTAACTATAGGAAAGTGGTAAATTTTCCTAGATTTAGGTTACTAAGCATAAATCATTTTAATTCTAGGATTGAAATTGATTAGCATTTAGATTTCATGGTTGTTTAAAGTATTTGGATCTCTAGAAATTTAACTGGTAGAATATCTTGCATCTATTGAAATTTATCGTCATTGCTTGAATTATTTGATCTCTGTTACATGTTAGATATATTGCGAATATTTTCAAGTAATTGTTAAAGTGCTCTATCGTGGAATTATAATAGATTACATATCTTTGTTTCCTAAGCTGAGTATTTGTGAACATATGTTGACATTGATATTAAATTGCAAAGAAGGTTTTTTGTTCTTTTTGAGCTATAAT
>APFE030180286.1:105131-117395 GCA_000404065.3 Pinus taeda | reverse complement strand
ATATAGGAGTCTAAGGAGTCACAATATAACCCAGCCGACCTAACAATAATAATATAAAGCCACAAAAATAATAATAGAGGGATTCTATGGGGCACAGTAATATCAATATGGGGGCAATAGGGACACAACAATATAAATAAGGGGTACAACTACCATAGTAATGGGGTAATCACTAGTATTATAGGGACCCAACATGCTACTCTCTCTTTTTGACCATCACTGTAATTCATTGAATCTTATCATTAAAGCTTTAAGATAGGCTTCAAGAGAGTAGACTTATTTCATATGCAATTGTTGAACTTCAAGATTTGCAACAGAAGCTGCCAAGGAATGACTGGCAACTGTCTATATTTTGTTGAAACCTTTGCTACATCTCCATGTCTCTGTCGCTTTACAGAGCTCGTGCAGTCTAACCCCCTGGCCTGTTTTGTATCACTTAGAAAATAAAGAAATGGTACCTTCCCTGCTCAAAATAGGTACCCGAAACATGAAAATCTGCTCAAAATAGGCACTCTAAAAGTGAAAATATGCTCAAAATAGGTACCCGAAACGTGAAAATCTGCTCAAAATAGGCACTCGAAAAGTGAAAATATGCTCAAAATAGGTACACCTGAAACATCAAAATTTGTTGCAGCGAAGCTCCCGAAAATATCCAAAGTAACCACTGAAGTTCTTGGCGATTTTGGAGCATTTCCAACCAGCTCCCAAGCTCCCTGGAGCGTGGGAGCATGGGGTACGTGCTCTCCATTGCCTGGAGTGGTACCCGTTTAACTTGTACGTGCTGGCTGGAAATTGTTTTTGATGTTAAATGCCATATTGTTTGCTTCCTACTAACATTTGAATGGCCTTACTATTTCCATCATGTTAATCTAATGAAGCAAAAGAGACCTACGACAGTTACAAATTGACAACTTTAATGGAAACAAAGTCAGTGAAGGCATTGTGAAAATATTGTTAATTCCAGGCACTGTAAAAATATTATTTTAGGCAGAATTAGTATCAGTAGTAATACGAGATTCACCGGTTTAGCATTTTGAAATTGTTTGTTCGTTGTAGTTGAAGGGGCACATTTCACCTTTGTTGTATGGCTTACTGGTTATCTGATTCTGACATATTTTATGAATTAATATGGCAATGTTCTCCTCTTGAGCTTCTTGCTCAGAAATATGAGAAGGAAGTGGTATGTTCTGCATATGCTAGGCAGTTTCCAAATTGTTTCATAAATATATGACGTGTCAATGCCCGAGTGTCTTGCTATTTCGCTGAGCCTTGCCCATGCAGTGGCGTGGTTTCATAAATTTGCATAATCCATTTTAGCGATGCGTTTAGTTTATGTCAGTATTTCTATGATGAATGGAAGTGAACATAATATAACCTCAGTGTGACTGTGATTTATGATTTAGGCAATTTTGTTCAGTGAAGATGGAAATATTTTAGAGAAGAAGTATCTAAGTTCTGATGAAGATGTTGAAACCAACTGCACGCTTGAATTGGAGGGATATTTTGTTGAGGTGGGTGAGCCAAAAGTTTTCCAGACAAATTCAGTGTCATGCATGACTAATTCAAATGGATCAGCATCAGTCTTGGAAAGCCGAGTTTCAGTTCAAGAAGCAATAAGTACACACTCAAAATTTCCTGGTACCCAACTAAAAGGCTTAGAAGTCAGTCTTTCAAGCTATCTCCTACTGGAGATGAGAAGCTTTCTGTGTATTCTAAAATTAATACTTTTCTTTCTGTACATAATCAAAGTCATTGGCATTGAATCTGTTAATTGACTTGCTATATATTATCAATTTTTTGCAGCCATCAATGGAAGAAAAGATGTTGGCCTAAACTGCAATAAAGTCATGAATGTTTCCGGAGTTCCTGTCAAAGAGCCACTTAGGAATGGTTTGTGCCAATCATTGCTTAGCTTTGCACTAATTTCTTGTTTATTTCTTTAAGACTCGTGGCATAATTAGTTTGTTCCACATGTTGCATTTGCATTGCCACTATTGCATCAATAAATGATCACGTTGTTTTTACTTGAGCATGCATTCAAACCATAATTGTCCATTTGACCACATTCCAGTCATGTTAACATTGTTTTAGGATTCTTTTTAATACATTCCTTAAATTTAGAGATTGTTTGAGTATTTCATAGAGTGAATAGTTGGCATGGGTAATGTCTTAGGATCTTGTTATCATATCTTTAGTTTAGAAATTGTTTCTTCTGGATAGTAAATAAATGTTTCACAGGGAGCTGTTCCCTCCCCAAAAAACTATTGTACCTCCCATTCCGACATTTCAGGGAATTTAGAAATCATAGGAAACATCCTTCAACTGCTGGGGACTTTAATGGGGACTTGCTGGCTGTAATATTCCCTTTTAAGTTATTTTGTAATCCTCCCAAACTTTTCCCAAATTTCCTTAGAAAAATTTAAGAAATAACTTTGCCATAAAATTTAATTAAATTCAACAGAAAAAATTTGGAGAACACATTTTTATTTAAATCCATACAAGAAAAAAAATAAAGAGTCAATAACTGTAATTCCCAAATGAACTTCCACAACAAAATTCCGGCCAATTTTATTAATAAATTATGGGGATATTTACACAATTATTCGTGGAACCTGTTAGCAAAATTTGGCTGGTTCCCCCTTAAATCAACACAGCCTTTTCCAAGAAAAAGCCCCGGTACTTGTGATCTCATCATTGCAATTGCAATTTGGCCCTCTAGCAATTCAACCCTCCTCCTCGGAAATATTTCGACCTCCAACAAATAAATTGGTCCTGCTTGAAGATATGCGTACTGCTGAAATTGGACCTTTCTTCCAGACTTCAATCTTTGATCCTTCTTCTCTGATGTGCATCAGTGAAGAACCTGAAGTGGTTCTCCCTCTTGACTAGCTATGGTGGATGTTTCACCATCGAAACTAATCACCACTGACTAGGGTATTTCTAACACTGAAACTGAGATTTCTACAAGGGTTTTCCCTCACACAATAAGCTACTAGAGCTCTCGAAACAATTATCAAAAATCAATAACCAATCCTCCCAAAAGTGGGCTCCAATTCTCTTTTATAACTTTATCTTACAATAACATGGGTCATCAAAATACCATGGGTTTTCTCTTTTATAACCCTTTTTTAATCTAATTATTCATTCACCTTTTGTTGTTGCTTTTTCTCTAAGTGAAAATGAACAATTAAGTCGATCTTCTTGGAAAGGGACATTACAGTCCTCCCTTCTCGAGATTGCCCTCCCTCAAGCAATCCAGAACCTGCATATCAATGCCAGAATTTCAGATATTCCTGTAGAATGGTCCAACATATAAAAAAAAGTGAAGTATGAAACACATTGTATTTTAGCTTTTGCAATTAGAAGATAATCAATTTGCAACCAATATCTCTTTGATTTTTCTCTCCCTTTCGATGGATCCCCAATGCCAACTCTTGCAATAAAATATCCAACCATGTCTCCGACATCATTATTGTAGCATAGTTCAAAAAGTCTTTAGACAACAGAAACAATTCCAAGATTACAACGACATCCTCTACATTCAGAAGACTACATACCCATGCCATTTCCTTTTGTCACATTTGGCATATCATCCTCCAAGCCATCTTCCCCTGGCAAATTTACCTTGGCAGCATCTACTTTCTTTGAATTTGGAGAACTGTGAACATCAACAATCTTTGGTTTCAACATATTTGTGCAGTCAACACCAACACTATTTACTTCTAACCTGTTCACAGGATTGACCATGCCAAATTATTTATGCACATTTGCATAGTTGATATCTTCACTGACCATCTCAGGAGTTAGTTTTAATATAAGTGGCAGTTGGTTTTTGTGACTTGCCAATTGAAGGAACCACTGACCTTGGTGACTAACTTTGACGGTCCTAAATATGTCAGATACTATTCTTCTAAATAACCAAGGTTGATTAGTTTAGTCACCAAGTGCCTTCCACTGGTTTGATGAATATCTTTTACCCAAACCATGTATAGGAAGGTTGCTAAAATGATTCTTTGTGAATTTCTTTGTATGTGTACCACGAGGAATGTTAAAGTCCCAACGATCTCCACAAGGTTGAATACAAGTGAGCGACTAGTAAGCTGCCTTTGCCTTGCCTCATTGATCAACAAACACTGATGTTGTACAACTTTCTCAATTAGCACAATTGTTAATAGCAACATTCTTGCCAAAGTACTCCAAGAGACATTTTCTGCGGCGTGTTGTAAAGATACAGTATTTCCGCACTATCATAAGGGAATCCATTACATCAATCCACCTGGTTCTAATGCATTTATCCGATGTGTAAAAATATGCTTCCATAAAATCACCATACCTATGGTTCACCTAGAAAAAATCTGCAGTTGTCTCAGCCAAAATGCTCTTGAGCTCACCTCTGTTCCACTCTGCAAAGGTCTCTAACAACTCCTTGGCCAAAACACGCTTAGAAATTTTCCCTCTCAGATGCCCTAGGTTTCATGTCCCCATTTTTATTTTCGTCTATAGTACAGCTAGGGTGGATATCTAGAGCACGGGATGGCTAGGTCATGGGAGCAGGTTTATGTCATCAGGGGTTCCGGGGGAGTTTTGAGGAGTTTTTATGGGATTCGATGGCATTCGCTTGGCATAATCCATCATCCACACAATTTGCCTTTTGTTCCATTGGATTCATACAATTTTCATAAATAGGGTTATTATTGGGCATAACTTGATTAATTGCACTCAAGGTGGCATTCTGAGAGGAATATTTGATAGAACACCTTAGCGTGATGGCTTGTTGGAACCAGAATGAGAAGATCCTACAAGATGGGATGCTGATAAGTGATTTCCAGTGGTCAGAGAGAGTATGGTGGGTGATTTACCATTTTCCTAGGTTAAAAGTGACTTTAATTAGTCACTTAATTAAATTAAAAGAGGGGAAAATAATAAATTGAAGGAAAAATGTCCAAAAGTGACTTAGTGAAATAAAATAAAATTAAGTCACTTAGATGGAATCAACAGGAAGTTTCTAGAATAATATTAAAATAATCAAAATAAGATGTTTCTAAAGACTTGGAGATCTATCTATGGAGTCTTTAAAAGGAGGAGGATATCATTTCGGACATCTTGGATTTGAGTATTTCCCGTGGAGAGGTTTTGGGAACGTGGTTCTCACCTTCAGTAGCCCCAGGATGGAAACCCTTGGGCAATTCAATGTAAGTGGGAGAGCACCCATCTCTCTCCTTGGTGAATTCATCTAGAATTCGCAGGTTGTAGCTATTGATTTTCAGTCTATTTTGGGAGGCCTGGTCTAAACTTGTAGCAGATATTTGTGGGAAGCCATTCTCTCAGCCATTTTCGGCATTATATGTACTCTTCTATTTAATAAAATAAAGCTGAGTTTTCTGCATGATTATCTTGTCGAATCTTGAGCTGCAAATTTTGTTTCATGTTTTATCATTGATTTGTGGTCCAATTTGATGGTTTAAATTTTTAAGCAGTTGCCTGCAAAATTTTATATTTGGGATATTACACTGGGACCTTGGCAAATTGATTAGCAACAAGTTTAGCTTTGACATTCATAGAAAGATAGACAACATGCACGTATGCAAAGAAAGTGTGTGACCAGACACAGTTATTCTCTAGCTATGCCCAATATTTCTTTGTGGCTTCCCATTCAAGTTCCAACATGTAGCTCATTCCAAGCTCATAACCATGCATGTTGCATCTTAAAAAAATTTGAGTTGGGAGTTAATCTTAACCCCTCTTCAAGTTTTATAAACCATTTGATTGAGCCTGTCAAGCCCCTTTTCAACCTTTGCAAGCAGCCTTTATAATAGCTTAAAAAAGCTCCCTTTGTACATTTCATGTAAGGTCACAAGAACTTGCTATGCACATTCAATATGTTGTTCTTGTTCTTGAGGGATTGAGAAAAAAACTGGTAAAATAACATTGTAGTACAAAAGAAGCATGCCAAAAGCAAAAGATCAAAGACTACCATTGCAAATGCTTTCTTCAATATCGCTAAGTCTGGCCTTGCTGTCACAACGGAAAACCAAAATAGATAGTAGGCGAAGTAACTTTGGGGGTCACATAGAGATCAAAAGGCTGAAGCCACCAAAACCAAGTTTTATGGCATTGAATTCATGCTTGCTTTCGATTTTCTTCTCCTGAAAGACACCATGACATCTCTTGTATACACTTATTCCCTTCTGAATCAACGAAGCACCCTTAAAAAAATAGGACATCGACTTTTCAAAACAACAAAGTAACGCTGACAAATAGGTAGCCTCTGCTTTGATAATCTGATAGCTTAGTTCTTCTTTAGAAACATTACTACATCCTGACGATGATGTGAAATAGTATATGCTCCATGACGCTATGCTATAGGCTACTTCATGTAGCCTATCCATAGCTTGTTTCATGTCTTCCCTTGTGCTAGAGATTCTTACCTTTGCAAATTGAATAATAGTATGGCATTGATTGAAGATGGGTACGTCATTAAAAGCCTTGTCATTAGTCGTTACTCTTTCTTGGATGAAGGCTTTCAACCTTATCAAATTTTCCTTTGAGGAAAATCTTGCTAGCAAGTTGCGGTTCGTCAAAGACTCCAATGAGCCTTCCGAGGTTTCCACTATCACCAGTAGTTATATAGATTGGGTTCAATATGTATTTTGTAGGTGAACAACCTCCCTTTGTGATATTATACGCTATATTTGCGTGAACCACAAACATAATGTTGACCATGTATTTGAAAAACCATGGCTCAAATGCAACACACATACTATCACCTTCCATGTAGTGGTAACCATTGTTGTTGTACATAGGAGAATGCACGGGAACTAAAATCCATGGTGTATGGCTTCTCATTTTATCTGGTAACAATAGACGCTGAAAAGTTAAACTTTCTTTCATTTTGTTTAATGCTGTATCAGGTTTGTACCAACTAAATCTCACATTTGGAGCGTGAAGTTGGTGTGTTGTAGATGGTTGACCTTCTTGGGTAGACACAAAGCTTGAAGCTTTTCTGAAGCCCTTACAAGCTTCCCTTCTGGATCAAGTCGACTGAAGGTCATTGTGTCACCAGCTTGCAATTGCATTGATCGAATACATGGTGTCACCCCCTCTAGAGCATACATCCTGCTATTATTAGTAGGCCAAAATTGAAATTGGAGGATCCACTCCTTGCCTTTGGCATTTTGAATTTTTAGAGGTAGCCCTTTTGGCTGTGATATTGGAGGGAAATGAGCTTTGAGACATGATTTTGGAAGCATTAAGCATCTTATATGTTGGAAAATGCAATATGGCAACTAATTAATTCAAATTTTCCTTATAATATTTGCTTGTGAACTTTGTCTATCTTCTTATGTTTCTTTATTAGATCTTTTCCATCAAACAAATATCAAGAGCAAAACAGTAAAGACAATGGACACATAAATTAGGCTCCAAGCCAAGGAAAAGCCCTCCAAGGGGAAAACCCAGAAAATCTCTTCTCTTCTTATAGAATCTGCTTCAAATGAGACAACAAAGACCCAAACCCTAGATCAAGTCCTCCTCTAAGTACCAAGTCAGCCCTCTAAGAAGCCCTTCTAGGTAGATAAGATCAACAAGGCTTAACCATGCTTCAACCAGCTTCTAGCTACAACTTCGATTCCAAGCTTCGACCCTGCAACTTCGGCCTTGTAGCCCTGTAGCTGTTGTAGAAACCCTAAGATAATTCTTTCAAAAATCCTCCTTTGAGCAAGACAGATCCTCCAAGGTCAACGAGATATAAAATATTTTTTTTCTCTTCTAGCAACTTGATATTGCAACTCAATCTCCTGTAATTCGGACCTGCAATTTCGCCCTTCCTTGAAGTTGCAGAAACCCTAGATTTTGTACGTGTAGAGAGATAGAGCCCAAAAACATATTTTTTTCCTTCTTAGATTCTCCTTGCCTTTTAGAACTTCACTCTTCCTTTCTTGCTACTCCCAACTTTAGATCGAACTTGTGAGTGAGTGAGTGCCAAATGATGTCAATTCTGCTTCTTTATATAGCCTTTTCAAGGGGTTGAATTCCCTCCTTTAGGCCGACTTGAAGCTGCTAGGCCCAACTTGTACTTTGGAGGTTTCGAGGATCTTCTAGACTCAAAATAAATTCTTTTACAAGTTACATCTTTCCCGAAAGGGTCTTATAAACATGATGTTGACTCTCTTGATTTATGACAATAAATTCTATGACCTAACAAACCCTAGAAGCATGAAGAACATGCTTTTACCTAGAAGGCCATAAATAAGAAGCATGAAACCCATGCTTTAAAATAATAACATTTTCTTTTCTTATTTTGTTTGTTACATAAGATACATATTGAAATGAGTACAATAACAATTATGAAGACCAAAACTAGTTACATTTCCAACACTATACATCTTCTATCACTTGCTCTTAACGTCTTCTCAAACAAAGGAGTGATAATAGGGTTTTATCTCTAGATATCTATTGTAGTTCTTGGTCAGTAATCTGTGGCCAATATCGAGATAGTAAACGATTTTGACCTTGTCCCTCTATAATATTCTTAATTGAAAAATAACAATAAATACCAAAAACATGAACTAGGAACAACAATTAAAATTAAAGTCCAGGCGCCCAAATCAGGACCTCATAGAAAATAAGCAGAATAACTGAGCCATTTTATTAATCAATGGGAATCTGAGTACATAATGAGTAAGAACAATGGACCCTGGGCTTGTTATGCAAGCTATGCAAACTCCAGGTGAAATCTCGTTCACCCAACTATTGAAATGGCTCCAAACTGATAATACATGCTGCCCAAAAAATTTGCTATAGGTTGCCAAATGGAACTAGAAGTTTTACTCAAAATAATGCCTGAAATGCTCTAAAGACTAAAAGGTATGGCCTATCTCCAAGCCAAAATCGAACCCACAAACTGATGCAAATTCACCTTGCTTGTTGATTTGGGGTAGCGTCAAATGTGCTCTAGCCACGAAAATTGGTGGAGAGGCGAAGGCACATGAGATCTCCAATACCTAGAAAGGGTTTGGGCAAAGTCTAAACAGTTTGGGAGATGTTAAAATAATCAATAATTTTGAATGGAGTCCCTAAGTCTAAACTTAGGGAAAATGAAATATTAATGTGAATTAATATAAAACTATGTTAGAATGGTCCAAAAGTCATGGATCAAGCCAGATCTAATCTTAGCCATTGATTAGAGACTTAATCTCGGTCGTTAATTTGTTATCGGGAAAAGTATAAGAGGAGGCTTGAGGGTCACTCGGAGAACACATCGAGTTGATCAAGATTTTGATTTTATGGGGCAGGGTTTGCTGAAGAAGTCGAAAGAGTGATCAGAGTTGCAGCTGGCGGGCAGTGAATACAGAAGCAGAGAGGCAGAGATAGTACTAGGAGGATCAGTGCAGAAGCCGAGAGAGAGGGACGCAGAGTTAGCCAGAGATTCATACAGCGTCATCCAAGGCTCACGCAGAGGTAGCCAAGAGCTGCGCAGTGCCTCAGAGAGCAAGCGTGGGTGATGCAGAGGCTCTAAGGGTTGACGCAGGGCAAGCCAGGGTGACGCTGCGCCAGAAAGGGCTGACGCAGTCCCTAAAGGCTAATGTTGGGGTTTTCGTGGGTCAGATTGGAGTTGGGAGCTGTCGGAGAGTTTAACCGGGGTTTCAGCCGAAATATTTGCTTCCGAGAAGAGAGGTACTACTGCCGAGATTATTCTCTGTTGGGTGAGCCGGTTTTGGCACCTAGATTGTATTCATAAACTGCATAATAATAAAACCCTCAGATAGCTGCACCAGTTTTCCCGCATTGGGTTCTTTTGGGGACATTGGTCCAAAAACAATGGTGTCACTTGTGTGCTTGTTTTATTTCCTTCAGTTGATGATCTGTAATGTATTGAGCTTCTACTTGTATTTATTTTTAGTATTTACATGGTAAATAACTTGTTAATTAATCAGAACAAGTAGGTAGAAATAAATCAGAAAAGTACATGAAGAGTTTCTAACATTTAGACTTAGAAATTCCAACATTTCTATAAGAATGATAATTTCAAGCCCAAATATTGCCCAAAAAATTCTATAAAATTAGCTGGAGACTCCTCTTAATAAATCCACAAAAACCTAGAAAGGGTTTGGGTTGAATCTGCTGACTCGCGGTGATCCCCAACAAGTGCAAATTGCCCAATTTGGCCAGAAAACGCCCCACAACCTTGATACTGCTGAATAAGCCAAAATACACCACTAGAAATCTTTCCAACTCTGGCTAAATTCTCCATTGAGGTATACCTCCAATCTCTGGCCCTTATCTCCACTCAACATCTATTCTTCCAGCCCTTGTGCAAGCTTGCTTGGAGACCCCTGCGCACTTCCAGAAATATAGAATTTCAGCTCCAAGAATTTCCTCAAACTCAACCCTACTAATCACCACAAAATCTCCAGATAAAATAATGGAAAACACTTGCAAATCCTTTGATGTTCTGCTCCTTCGTAATTGATCTCCTCGCAAGTAATTAGAACCACTTATGGCCCCTAGAAGAAACTCACACTAGCTGTAATAACTTGCAAATATGCCCAATGGAAACTTTGAATTGAGCTCCCCAAATTTGCCTCACTAGGGAGACGCTCGAAGTTCTTTGAAATGAGGGTGGAATTCTGCTTGAAATTCCTATGCTAAGCAACACTTCTCTTTTTGTGCTAAACAACTCCAAGAAAAGATGTAATGCAAAGTGTAATACTCAAAAAGATGATCCCCAAAATGAATCCCTCCTCCTTTTATATTTCTCGCCATCCTTCAAGATTCCTTTTAATATTATTCTATTGGTGGGGGCCATTTTCCACTTAGTTACTTTTTCCACCATTTTAATAAAATAATAATTTGCGGCCAATCTACAATAAAATAATACTTGCCAACTTTCTCCAAAATACTAGTTGCCCCTTTTAATTAATATTGCCAAAATTGGGCAAAATTTCCATGCTCACAAAATTGGGGATATTATAGTCTTCGACCCTTATCTCTCTACAATTCTTCTCCCTTCTTCTCTTGCGCAGGCTAAGCTAGAAACCCCCACGCACTTCCAAATGAACAGAATTTCGTCCCACAAATTTGTTGCTTTCTATCCCTACAAAATCACCACAAAATTCCCGGCTCCAACTAGGAGAATCCTCCTGCAAATAACCCAGACTTCAACTCGCTGTATGCTGGATCACAATGAATAACTCAAATTGCCTCTATGCCCAGGAAATACATAGAGCTGGGAATACTGCTGTCAATGAAGCTCTATCAAAGCCCAGAAATGGACTCTTTGAGTTCCCAACTAGGGAGGCACTCAAACTCCTCCGAAGATGGGGTGGAATCCCGGTTGGAATTCCTGTGCTAAACAACACTCTACCCTTGCGCAAAAAAACTCCAAGAGAAGATGAAGTGTTAAGTCACGCTATGTTGCATGGGTTCTCGAACCCGGGGGTGGGGTTCTCGAACCCGTCCCGGGTTCTCAAACCCAAGTACTGGATTCTTGTACGGGTGCTTCTGAGAAGAACCCATAAGAATCGGGTTCTTCTATGAAGAACCGGGTTCTCCATTAAAAAAATTTGGGTTCTTTTGTCTTGACAGGTATGAAGAACCCTGATGATGGGTACTTGGAACCCCAAAATCGGGTTCTTTGGAGTTCATTTTAGTTTTTATTTTTAAATTGTTAATTAATTTAATGGGCTTCCCCTAATATTCTAAGTAGTTAGTTCTGCATCTTTCGAGAGGAATTTGAGTACTTATGCCTTTATCCATTCAGTAAAGGAAATAGGTTGGGCTCAAAGAAGGCAAAGAACTTAGTGTACATTCATAGCACACTTTGTCTCATATCTCAAAAAGATCTTGGTTACAAGGAGGGCCCTTTCAAGAGATGGGGCCAACACACAAATGATGCTATGTGTGTGGGCGAGGAGATACAACCAGATGGCCTTATTGAGCTACCTCCAGTTGCTATGGACGAGAAAGAGTTGGAAGCCATTGTTCACCATTAGCTATTTTTATTTTAGTATTTTAAAATTTCCTAGTTTTGTTTGGAGATGCCTCAAGGCAAATTTTGAATGTAGAAGGACAATGGACATATATCATGATTCTTACTAATATGTAAACTCCAATTTGCACTTGATATAACACTAGAAATTTTGAAATTTCATTGTGAATGTTGAATGTTCAATGATGTGCATGTTTAAATATTTAAAGTTTAAATCATAAGTATTTTAGTTTTCTTGTTTAAAGTTGAAAATATACAAATTCACTTATATTATA
>APFE030180286.1:69505-105111 GCA_000404065.3 Pinus taeda | reverse complement strand
ATAATATACCCCCGACGAACCCACGCACCCTGTTTCAGAAAATGACATCCCCGTCCCCGTCCCCGTCCCCGTACCCGTCCCCGAACCCACGTTTCCTGGCAACATAGGTTAAGTGTAATAGTCAAAAGATGATCCACAAAATGAGTCCCTCCTTTTATATTTTCTCTCCATCCTTCTAGATTCCTTTTAATATTATTTATTGGTGGGGGCCATTTTCCACTTAGTTACTTTTTCCACCATTTTAATAAAATAATAATTTTCCACCAATCTGCAATAAAATAATACTTGCCACCTTTCTCCAAAGTACTAGTTGCCCCTTTTAATCAATATTACCAAAATTGGGCAAAATTCCCATGCTCACAAAATTGGGAATATTACACCCTCTCCTGGTGATCATGCAACACTTATGTGAGGATGCATGTCCTTTGACAATTCAAAGCTTGTGATAGGGCTTGCCTGAAGTGCCTTGGGTAGGTGCTCATATTGTTGCTGGTGTTGTGGATGACTAGCAAAAACATTAGCTGGTTCTTTTGTTTCATGTGGAGGCCCAAAGGAGATTGTCAACCCCAGGACTACTGCAGATGGATCATCCTGTGAAACTAAAGATCCTAACAAAAAATTCGAGAAAGCACTTGCTCGTGCCTCTAATTAATTTTTTGTTGTCGAAACTTACAGAATATTAGGTGCAGTGATTAGTCTAGGTTTTACATTTTCGGCTGAAGTAGGTTTTGGATCATGCATGTTGTCTACATTCCCCTCTTATTTGGAAAAATCCCCAGAGAAGAATTCCATACTACTAGAGCTGCAGACGTTTACATTGTTTGTGATCTAAAGAATAATACAGCTCTGACAATAGATTTCAAGAGTACCTAGCTTCAAATCCTTATTCTTGTTTCTCTCAGGCAGACCAGAAGTAGAGGATTGTTTGCTTGTGTTGTTTTCCATTGCTTTATTATTGTTTGATCTGTCTATTTCAGGATTTCGTCTCCAAGATGTTGCAGATTGTCGAGTCAAAGACTGCCATAAATTAGGCACTTGTAACCACTTTCTATGATTTGAAATTTGTGAAGGCCTACTATCCCAAGTCTCTGTTGTAAAAGCATGCCTATGCCCTAAGGACTTGCACCAGTAAATCCCAAGAAGTTGCCTCTATTGATTTAGTGAACCACCTAGGCTTGGACAGGATGGTGACACACACAATTCATCTGAGAAACCATACATCAGATCCTTGTTATTGGAAGTGAATCTCGATGTAGGAACTCCATGCGGCCTATCATAATGCGACGGCCTTAAATATCCCCAGATTTCATAATCTCATCTTCTGGGTATTTGTCACGCGAAAAATCAGATGTCCCTTGCCCTCTGTGGCGATACTCTTCAGTCTCCATTTCTCTTGTACGCATCATATAATTCCTGTCTTCCATCTTCATCAACTTGGCTGTACTGTGCTCTTTACCCTTGTGCTTGATTGCCATAAAAAACAATTGTACATTAAAATCCTGATGCTTGCATGCGCAGCCTACTCTGTTGTTGGTCTGAGAATGAAATAGACCGTCCCTTTGTCAACAATTCGATCAAGCAAGTGCCACTGCTTACCAACGATTCTACATGGTGTGTGCACCTATGATTGAATATGAACAACACTTGGGAAATCTTATTTGCAATTGCTTGGAGAGATTTGCTGCTTTCCTAATTGTTGCTGTAAACCTGAATTAAAGGCTGCAGAATGAACTCCTTTTGCTGGTGAGGTTTGACAAAGAGTGGACATTGCATGAACCCCTCTCGACTTGCCTAGAGCAGCTTCTTTAGTGCTAGGATTATGTTCAATAGTTGCACTGATTTCCTAAACTTCAATTGCTGCTCTATCATCTTCAGATCTGTAATTTTATATTCCCTTCACTATTTTAGGGCCTTCCTGATTTTTGCACTATCATAGCTTTTCTTCTTGTTGGAATCAACAAACATTTGGAATGCCAATGCTCCAACCTGATCTATCACTTGTGTCAGGTTCTTGTTATATTCTTCAAATTTTTGAAAGAATTCTACCAACATTTTTTCTAGTAAGGGAATTAATTCATGCCGCAACATTTCTCAAATAAAAGCCTTCAGGCTGGCAAGAATAACCAACTCTGATACCATTGTAATATCCCCTTTTAAATTATTTTTTAATCCCCCCAAACTTTTCCCCAAATATCCTCAGAAAAAATTAAGAAATAACTTCTCCATAAAATTTAATTAGATTCAACAGGAAAAATTTGGAGTGTGAAACATCATAGATATATTAGGAGATGGAGTGAGAAGGATTGGCAGGTCGAATGAATTGCTTTCCGTTCTCATTGATTTGATGCTGCGATCACTACAACCGACATTTTTAATTAAATCTATACAAGAAAAAAATAAAGAGCCAATAAAAATAATTCCCAAATGAAATTCCACAACAAAATTTCAGCCAATTTTATTAATAAATTCAGGGGAAATTTACACAAATTATTAGTGGGACCTGTTAGCAAAATTAGGCTGGTTCCCCCTTAAATCAACTTGGCCTCCTCCAAGAAAAAACCCTGGTAACTGTGTTCTCTTCCTTCTGGTTGCAATTTGGCCCTCTAGCAATTCAGCCCTCTTTTTTGGGAATTATTTCGGCCTCCAACAAATAAATTGGTCCTCCTTGATGATATACGCACTGCTGCAATTGGACCTTTCTTTTGGACTTCGATCTTTCTTCTCTGATGTGCGCCAATGAAGAACCTCAAGTGGTTCTCCCTCTTGACTAGCTAGGGTGGATGTTTCACCATCGAAACTAATTTCCGCCAGCGAGGTTATATAGTTCAACACTGAAATTGGGATTTCCACAAGGGTTTCCCCTCACACAGTAAGCTACTAGAGCTCCTGAACCAATTATCAAAACTCAGTAACCAATCCTCCGAAAGTGAGCTCCAATTCTCTTCAATAATTTTATCTTAGAATACCATGGGTTTTCTCTTTTATAACCTTATTTTAATTTAATTATCCATTTCACTTTTTGATATTGCTTTTTCTCTAAGTGAAAATTAAGAATTAAATCGATCTTCTTGGAAAGGGACACTACATTGGTTATCTCTATGACATTCCAGGCAGATTTCAGGGATGTTCCAGAGAGATTTCAGGGATCTTCTTGGCAGATTTTAGAGATGTTCTAGGCAGATTTTGGGGATGTTCTGGGCATGCATCTCCAGTTTTGACAATGGACATTGATAATTGAATAATATGATTATTCGTTCGATTTTTATTTATTTGTTTGTAGTACTCTGAATCTAAAGTTCCTGTACAAGTTGCAGCTCGAATCATGGGCTTGGTATGATGGGTTTCTATTTGGTTTTTGATGATTTAAGTATTATCTTTTCAAAAACATCATTACAGTAAGAAAACCTCCATGTCAAAAAACTAAGAAATGCAATTTTTCAAAGGGACGATCCTTGTGGTTATTGCTCTTGTTCTTTTCATTTTGGGGTCATCTCAGTTTTTACGTATTGTATGTGGGTTTCGAGGACTCATTAATTCCAACTCGTCCACCATTCCAACCTCAAGCTTTGTGAAAGCAATCAGATAGTAGTGACTTGGATTGGGTACTAAATGTTGTTAAATTTTCAAATTGTTCTATGTTGTATCAATTACTTTAGCCCAATTCAATACTTCAATTAGCAATCTTTCCAATTACAATTAGTCTTTCCAGTCATCAACCGTAATTGAAGATAGAACAATAAATGCAATGACAAGGGAGACAATCAACACATCAACAAGAGACACTAGGTTTGGTCAAAGACCAAGGAAAACTCACTATGGGGAAAACCCTTTGAAATTCTTCTTCGATTAGATTGTCATAAAATGTTCAACAGAGAGTACAATGAGCCCAATACAATATCATCCAGCAAAACAACCCAACAACATTAAGAAATATGTTTCTAGCATCAAAATGTATCAGAGACAACTTTTCCTGTCTGTTGTCAACTGCGGTCGTCGGTCAATTCTGAGTCAAACTTCTTGGTCGCATGCAGGAGCTGTGTGAGCGACTGTGGTCGAAATTGCCCCGTGACATGCTTGCGACTGTAACCTAAAAACCCTAAAATAGATGTGAGCCTCAAACCCTGTAATTTCAGATCTTTGCGAACTTCTTTTGTCGTCCCAACCTCAAACCTTTGTGAACCAATCAATGAAGAAGAGAAGGGGAAGATGCTTGGTGATGTCAAAATGAGCCTGAGGTCACTTGTATTTAATGTGAAAATTTTTGAATCTAACAAACCAGAAATCCTACTACGTAAAATTGATTTACATCACCTACTTGTTTTCTTCATTGAACAAGTTATTTTTAGAAATGTTCAGAAAATATTAATGTAAATACACTGCATCCTACACCACTATACAGATCAAGTACTGAAAAATAAATGAGACAATCATGCAAAGGACACTTATTTTTGGACTAAACGTCCCCGAAAAAACCCAATGCGGGAAAACCAGTGCAGCAGCTCTGACGGTTTTCTATTATTAAGCAGAAGTTCTGAATACAAATGCTGGTTGCCCTCTCGGCAAACCAGTGACATAGAAATACAATGGCAGAGAACCTGAGTGAGTTTTACCTCACTTCACTCGGTAGAATCCGGCTGTTCCGATAGCAAAACTGGCTGGCCTTGGCAACAACTTCGCTGCCCCTTCGCAGTAATTGTGTGGGCTTGCATGGAGCTCTTTGAGGCTCTACGTCAACACTTTTTCCCACTGCGTCAGCTTTCCCGGCGGTTTCGGCAGTTTCCGACAGTTCACCGACTTTCTGCATGGACAACAACTCTTCCTCTGCACTGGCCCTCCTGGCTTTGCGTTAAGGCTACATGGGCTAGACTGACCTAGTGTTAGCTCTCCCGGCTACTGTGTTGCCTCCACAAAAATCTCTCCGCCTCTTTCTCTATATTCCCGAACTATCACTGCCCCTTAGCTGTAAGATCTCCCCAATCGATTTCCCTCCTAAGAACTTCTCACCTCAGAAAATCGATTTCCTCAATCTTTATGTGTGTTTTCTCCAATTGACCCCAAGCCTCCATTTATACTTTCACTGTTGAGATATCAACGGCCGAGATTAAGTTTCTAATCAACAACTAAATTAAATTAGACTCGATCCTTGTATCTTAGAAGTTTCTCACCCATGTTTTCATTCATACCCATTAATATTTTAAATTTTCCTAAGTTTAGACTTAAGAACCCCATTAAAAATATTAATTAATTTAATAAAACACAATCCAGGTGGAATTTCACCAAACGAGTTCTGGGTCTTGGATATCTCACGTGTTTTAATCCCTCCACAAAATTTCGTAGCTAAAGCACATCCGATGCTACCCCAAAAATCAACATTTATAGGCTTTCAAGGGTGACCAATTTTTGTTAGGGCAGACCTGTCCAAATGTGCATATGTGGGCTTTCCTTCATTTGTACACTTTCCCTTATTTGATTTGAGTGATCTTTAGGTCGATTTGGTCCTCTTGAAAAGAGGAATTCAATGCAATCATCATCTCCATCAAATGAGTTGTCCAAAGTGGAATTTGACTGAAGTTGCATATTTTAACACTCCCTCTCAACTAGGGAGAATTCCACCTTTTAATATATGACCATCGATCAACATGTCATCCTGTCACCATATGTCCCAGCTCTGCTCAACTCTATTTGCTGAAACATTCTTGAATCTAAAGAAGAAGAATCATTGGGGAGCAAAAGCTACCACCCTCGACATCATCAGAGAGCATATCTCAATCCAAAATCACATCGGGGTGTACATCTTAACTCGAAATCTCATGGTGGAGCTAAATATCTCCGACCCCATATCGAGCAATAGGTGATATAGGGGAGCATATCTCAACCCATCCTATTGCCTATCGATCTTACCAACAATGACTCTCAAGAGTCATGTGGTAGAACACCTGCATCATAATCCGAGCTTGGGCTAGGTACTCGACTTACCAAAAGGTAAGGATCACATGCCCCAAGCCTCCTCAACCCGTTGGCCGGACAGGGAGGGACAATCCCAACAAGCCTTGCTTGTGGGTATGATGCTAACTGGGGTATACTCTGCAAAGACCAAGATAGGGGAGCAACATCTCCAACCCTATGGGTAACATATAGGGGTGATACCCTTTTGTCCAGAGATCCCTTAACCCGAGGAGCCCTCTATCTTAATTCCATGTTGAAAAATGTGTAACTAGGTTCGGTCTTCTTCAATATGAAATGTACTTTTGATTCTTGTAAATTGTAAAATGAAATTATTATTATAATTGTTTTTGGAGCATGGGTTTCATGCCGAAGGTCTTTTATTTTATAGGTCAAGCACCAATTGAGTGCTTCTAGGGTTTGTCCTAGGTCAAGAAGTCAAAAGAGTCATTGTCATAAGTTGAAGACTCCATCGGGCACATTGTAACTTGTAAAGAAAATTATTTTTATCCTTAAAAGTGTCAAAATACCCTCCAAGACCAAGTTGGTTTCGCAGTTCACAAGTCGGCCTAAAATGAGGAGCCACGTCCACCTTGAAGAGCCTATATAAAGGAGGAAACTCGACCTCCTTGAAGAACATTCATCCATCTCTCATTCAAGTGAAGATAGAAGAGGAAGAAGGCAACAAAGAAGGAAGAGGACGAAGAAGACTTGGTTTTTGGGCTCTCTTTCTTAGATGTTTGAAGGAAGTCTAGGGTTTCTGCAACAGATCTAGGGTTTCCATCTACAAGTTTGATCTTGAAGAAAAGAGGGCAAGAAGGTCAAGCGGAGGTCACTAGAAGTCATCCTCAAGCTCCAGGAGTCAGAGAAAGCCAAGCAAAGGTTTGAAGGAGCCTTGGGAAGCTGAACAAAGCTCATGCGTGTGGAAACAACCACTGTAGGAGGGTCGAAACTTTCAGGTCTATAGTGGAGGTCGAAATTCTGTAGCTGGAGGTTGAAATTGTGCTATTAGAAGAGATTTGACTGGGTTTGACTTAGACAAGGAAAGCACATCTCCAGAAAGGTTGAACTTGGTCTTGGAGGATATTGGTCTTAGTTTAAAGATCTTGGAATTTGTCAATTGAAGAATCTATAAGGAAGAGAAGAGATTTGCGGGTTTTCCTCTCAAGTGGAGAGGTTTTGGCTTTGGATTGCAACCTATATTCTGTGGTATTGTTCTTCTTGTTTTCGTCGCTGTTTGATGATATACAAACACAATAATAAGTAACAAAGCTAACAAGTAACTTAAAGTAAAAAGACATCACAAGATGTCATCAAGTAAAGAGAAATCACTAATCTTTGCCCTGTAGATTTCTCAACATTCCACACCTGGGAGCTTAAACAGGGGGGAAGAGCTGGCTCAGTGTCCTCGATTAGTGATGCCCCTTATCAAGAGGGGTCACATCCATCAGTCCAAGATGCTCTCTAAAGACTAAGAACTTCCCTTTCTCACTAAAGCCTTGGTGAGAATATCTGCAATTTGCTTATCTGTCGATATGTGATGGAGTTTAACAACTCCTCTCTGCACCATGTCTCGAATGAAGTGATATCGGATCTCTATGTGCTTGGACTTGTCATGAAATACAAGATTTTCTGCCAGACAGATCCCACTCTTGCTGTCGCAATTTATCACTGTAGTGACTAGGACCTGCTCAAATAGCTCTCCAGAGAGCTTCCTCAACCAAACTGCTTCGCAACTAGCCATACTAAGGGAAATATACTCTGCCTTGGAGGTACTCAATGCTACAAACTTCTTCTTTCTGCTCATCCAAGATATCATGGCAAATCCAAGGCTAAAACAACTTCCAGAGGTACTCTCACTGTCGACAACGTTTCCTGCCCAGTCAACATCGGTGTATCCATGAAGTCGAAAATCTCCGACAAAATATCTCAGACCAAGTGTGATAACTGCATAGCATATGTTCAGATGGGTGTTAACTGCATAGCATATGTTCGGATGGGTGTTCACTAGGAACATCGAAGCCCTAATCAACTTTCTATACTCGGATAGATTCGCCAAATTGGGTCGTGCAGCTTCTCCACATAACTTCTTGAAGTTCATTTCCATTGGTGTGGGTAGTGACTTGCATTCTGTCATTCCAAATCTTTCGAATAGCTTCAAAACATATTTTCCTTGTAAAAGGAAAATCTCACTGGGCCTTTGCCACACCTCAAGTCCTAGAAAGTAGTGCACGAGTCCAAGGTCGTTCATCTCAAATTCAGAGGCTAGCCCCCTCTTACGCTCGATCATTACGGGCTCGTTACTTGTCAAGAATAGATCGTCAACATGAAAACCAAAATCAACGACATACCTTGGACTACCTTGAAGTAGAGGTTGGGATCGACATTGCTTCTTGTGAATCCCATCTTCATCAAATAATTGTCTATGAAGGCATACCATGCTCTAGGGGCTTGCTTCAAACCAGTGTTGCAAGAATCATCCCCCCCCCCAACCCCAAGGATCTAGAGGCAGAATCGTGTCTCATACGGATTCACCACTGATCCTTTGGCGGAACCACGGATCCAAAAATCGGATCTGCGGTTTTGCCTTTTTTTGGCGATTCCTAGAAAATTGGATCCGTGGGGGCCCGATCTGTGGTTCCTGCTACTTGATCCACGGATCTGGAAAGAATCGGGTTCAGATCTGTGGAGGTTCAGGTGTGTATCCACCGCGAATTGTGAGCAGATCTGAGAGAAGGTGGACGGTTCACACTATTTCGTGGGGCTTTTTTTGTTTTTATTTTTTTTGGAAATTTCGAACTGTTATGTGAGGAACTACACTTTCCGAATACTCCCAAGGTGCCCCTTTGATACTCCCTAGGGCCTAGACGCTTCCTAGATTCTCCCTAACGGTAATGTTTAAGAAGTAAAAGTGACATTCTCCTTTATTTTCATTTCCATCCTTTTACTTAAATTTTTAACATTACCATGAAATGACTCAGGATGTTTGAGAGTGGTTCCAACATCATAAGACTTCATATGGAGAAAATATAATTTCATATCCCTTTCAAAATTCAACAAACTTAACAGTTTTCAAGATCAATGTGATTGTGGCGTTTCATTGGATTATATCATATATGAGGGCATGTGATTGGCATTTAATCAATAGCACCAATCCCTATATGTACCCCAGTGTTGGTGTTGTTGATTGTTGAACTCCTTTGTTACGGCCTTAGCAATTATGTACCCTTCGCTCAAGTCAAAATCAATGATCAAGCATGTTAAGATTTCTCTACCATATTATAAGGCTTGGATTAAGTTGTTTGATCAAAATTAGGCAATGCTGACTAATATCCCTATAGAATTGAAGTAGAGGCAAAGGTTATAAAAGAGAAGAGGAATCTAGTTTCTAGATCGTTGATGCTGGAATAATTAATCATTGATGTACAATGGATGCCATATCTAAATTGATTTATGTAAAAATATGCATGTTTTCATGTCTTCTACAACTAATTTGGTATTTTGGATGTTTTTTTTAATATAAATGCAATATATATATATATATATGTGTGTGTGTGTGTGTGTGTGTGTGTGTGTGTGTGTATAGTAGACACTTCTGAGTCGCTTCGCTTCCTAGATTTTTGGGAAATGACGTTTTCGCGTCCGTGCTTTGTCCTCGCTTCGTGCAATGTTGCTTCAAACCATACAATGCCTTCTTCAATCTGCAAACATGTGTCTTTCGATCCTCTACTTCAAATCCTTCTGGTTGCTCAACATACACTTCTTCTTGTAACATGCCATGCGGTAAGGGCAACTATCGAACAAATGGTTGTATATCGAGCCTTAGGTGCAAATATATCATCATAATATTCTCCCTCTTTCTAGGAGAATCCTCTAGTCACGAACTGGCCTTGTATTTCTCAATGCTACCATCAACTCCATGCATGATCTTGAATAGCCACTCTGAAGTCACCACAAATTTCCCAAATAGGAGGGAGACCTCTTAGAGTCACAATCACCAATTCCCTATCAGGTATAGATTCCCCAACTCTTTCTAATTGATCTCTAGGACGATATATCCTCATTATGTAGGATTGCACATATTCTCCTTTATTCATCTTTGTGTCTTTGAGTTGATCTTTCAAGGATATGATTTCATTCAAATTGTTGACTTCATACATGCTAGTTATCTTATCCTAGATGTCCTTAGACCTTCTCAAGTTTCCAACATATGCGATTAAATTATCTTGTAAACCATCAGGTATAATTTGCTTTGCTTTTAACTTACCTTTTTTGTGTTTTTTCTTGACAGCAGCGGAAGCATTCTCCGGAGGCTTAGGTACTTTTCCTTGAATGTAGTCCAAAACATCATTGTTATTAGCTGTGATCTCCAACCTGTCTTTCCATGCAACAAAATTGGATGAGTCACCCAACTTATCATTTTCCTTGAAGAAGGAAGTCATCTTGAATTGGCTAGATTGGCTCTTTCAAATTTTCCAAAGATGATTGCTTCAATGCTTGTCTCCTTTTGGGCTTGTCCTTCACCTTAGCTCTGATACCATGTTAAATTTTTAGATTATTCTATGCTGTATCAATTACTTTAGCCCAATTCAATACTTCAATTAGCAATATTTCCAATTACAATTAGTCTTTCCAATCATCAACAGTAATTGAAGATAGAACAATAAATGCAATGACAAAGGAGACAATCAACACATCAACAAGAGACACCAGGTTTGGTCAAAGACCAGGGAAAAACCCACTATGGGGAAAACTCTTTGAAAGTATTCTTCGATTAGATTGTCATAAAATGTTCAACAGAGTGTAAAATGAGCCCTATATAATATCATCCAACAAAACAGCCCAACAACATTCAAAAATATGTTTCCAACATCAAAATATATCAGAGAACTTTTCATGTCTGCGGTCAACTACGGTCAACTTCCGTCTTCAGTCAAATCTGAGTCAAACTTCCCAGTTGCATGAAGGAGGAGCCGTGCGAGTGATGAAGGCTTCCAGTTGCACCCTTGAGCCTGCAAGCCAACGACTGTGGTCGAAATTTCCTTGTGACGTGCCTACGACTGTAACCCAAAAACCCTAAAATAGATGCGAGCCTCAGACCTTGTAATTTCAGACCTTTGCGAACTTTTCTCATCCCTGCCTTAAACCTGTGTGAACCAATCAATGAAGAAGAGAAGAGGAAGAGGCTTGGTGATGTCCAAATGAGCTTGAGGTCACTTGTATTTATAGACTTCCAAGGTTGACCGATTTTTGTTAGGGCTGGCCTATGCAAATGTGCATATGTGGGCTTTCCTTCATAAGTACACTTTTCCTTATCCGATTTGAGTGATCTTTAGGTCGATTTTGGTCCTCTCGAAAAGAGGAATTCAATGCAATCATCATCTCCATCAAATGAGCTGTCCAAAGTGGAATTTGACCGAAGTTGCATATTTTAACACATGTTTGAATAAATTTCTATTCAATCACCTTCTTAATCTGAACTATGAATCTAATCTTTTTACAAAGTTTAAGTGTTTTGTAGTGGTTTTCAATACAACTGTAAAAATCTGTAGAACCTGTTGAGAACGAAACGACTTTTAAGTTTGATTATAATCATCATTAACAAAAAGTATGAGAAAGAGAAGCTGTTATAGAGATAGTTCTTTGTCTTGTAGACCCTTTGTGGACCTTACTGCAAAGTGAAAATAGTGACACTTAAGTCTCCTAAGGAAAAACTGCATTTTGTTCATGTCTAGTGGCCAATAAAGGAATGTCACTTGGCCCTTTTTAAATTGCCTAAGCTTTCTCAAAACTAGAAAATTTTTAAAATATATTAATATATTATATATATATATGTTGGCTGTCTACTACATGATTTAACTAGTAATGTAGGTTTGAAATTTTAAAAATGCTTGCTGTTTATCTTGAACTGTGTTTCTATTAGAAAATTTACCCATTCTTTCTTCTCACAAGCTTGTTAGGCTAGTTAATTGATGAGTCTTGAAATAGGTTGTGTGAGTGGGTTATTTTCATAAATTGCTTTTCTTTTGCGATTGGCGGAATCAAGCACTGGGTTGAGCCTGTATTCTCATGGTAGGGTCAATTCTGACTACTACCATTATAACCTCCACGTGTATCCACATGGTCCCACACATGGAACACAAGCTAGTTGAGGTTTGAACCAACGACGTCGTAAGGAGTGCCTTAATAGTGCACCCTATCATCAACTGATCTACACCCTAGGGGCTATTTTCATTAAGCTGATAGGCTAATAAGTTTGACATTTTAAAATTGCTTGATGTTTATATTGGACAATGTTTTTATCAAAAATTTACACATTCTTTCTTCTCATAACCTTGTTAGGCTAGTCAATTGAGCAGTCTTGATTTTTTTTTAACACAAAAATGAGTATTTTGTTATTAAGTCTGTGCCCAGTTGCAACAAATTCATGGGGTTACATCAACATTTTCAGAAATAACCAGAGATCCAAAAGATCACAAACCCATTACATAGTAAGACCCCAAAAGACTAATTGTAGCCCTGATTACATCCGATTACAAAAATGGACAAAAGACACATGTATCCATAGCGATGCAGGTTAATCATTCTCTGTCGCTGGCCTGTTGAGATCAATATCCCGCTTGACTGTCTCCTCCTGGTGCTGGCCTGAACCTGTAGGAACTTCATTGCTCAATTTGAGATCCATGATTATATTCTGGAGCGTATCTATTTTGTCTTTCATACAAGAAATTTGAGACTGGAGTGCTAACAACTTATCAGAATGTTCCACCTGGACATGATACATTTGACAAAATTTCACCTGCAAATCATGGTCCGTCCTATGGAGGGCTTCATGGGTTGACAGACAGTGAGAGTAGGGGCTGGCTGCTGAGGAGTCCTCTGACTTAGATTCAGAGTTCATGAGAGAATGTTAACTAGGGATTCGTCGAAAACATAGAGTGAAAGATAGCAATCCAGGATTCCCCTCAAAGACTTCAAGGCAGTCCGAAGAAATTTAAAGCGTAGGGATTCCAATTCGACCTTCCTAGAATGAGAATTTTTTGGTGACTTAGTAGAGGAGACTAGGGTCAATTGTGGAGCAGGGAGCAAAAAATTCAAACACCACCCATTAACCAAATATATTCATGAGGCTCCAAAGGAGAAAGGTCACTGAGTTGTTGGGATGACAATTAGCCAAACCTTAGATCTTAAAGGATTCGAATTGCAGCCCAAAACCCCTAAAGGCAAGCCTAAGAGACTGGAATTGCCATCCAAGCCGAATTGATTATAGGAATCGAAATGAAAACAAGAAACAAAGAAGTATCTTCTTGAATTAGAGCCCGAGCTAAATTGATATCGACAAGGAAAGGAAACCCAGGCGACGCTGGGTTGGCTTCTGAACCAGGGAGCCCCAACCTCCAGAATTCCCAGAAACTAGAGTGACGAACCCTCAAACTCGCCCTGTAGAGAGGGAGCAACTGAAGTATGAAGCAGAGCTCTTCGCAATGCTGTCGAAAAATTGACCACCTTAACGCCACAATTGAAACCAGAGATCAAACCAGAACCAAATCCACAAAACCCTAAGGAGATGGAGCAAACAAAGATACACACACAGGCATGAATGTAGTTGGACTAAGGCTCAATCCCAATTTAACATTAATTCCCCTGTCAATCCACACGATCCTCATCATATTGCCATTAAATTTCACAGTACTTCTTTCGAAGAGAACCATCATTATCCTGAGCAGAGGGCGATTCCAAGTCTGGGGCAGAGAAATGCAGTTAATCGAGCATGCGAAGGGAAGAGCATTGCCATTGCATGGCGGCAGATCACAACACCTGAAACATCATGGGAGAGGAGCATGATAATATGTGGCCAAACCATTTTGCAATTAACATAAACAAGGCAACAAAGGGAAAAGGGATTATAAGGGAGGGGATAGGGAATAAGATTGATTCTTGGGGAAATCATATTCAAATAAAGGGAGAGCCTAGGGGACAACCAAACACATGGGACCATATAGCAATTAGGGGATAGGACAGAGTCTGTTGAAATCATTAATTTCTAACATGGCCTCTTCCAAGGAGCAGGCCTTGTTAGCTTGCAGATCAGCTTCTTCATTGTTAATTCTGAGAATATGATAGAACCTCTTGGAGTGAAAAAGGCACTTCTAATCCGTTGGAGCACCAAGGCCAGGGAGTTATCTTTCGGAGTGTTCTCACTATTGAGATACTGAATTGTAAGCAATGAATCTCCTAAAATAATAATATCTTCCACACCTTTGTCTTTTCCAATGCTTAGTCCTTGCAGGAGTCCATACATCTCTGCTTGGTTGTTGGATTTCCTTCTTAGGCCCCATGAGAATTTTACTTCTGTTGTTCCATAGGGATTAATTAAAATCCCTCCCCCTCCTGCTGCTCCTAGCAGTCTTGAAATTCAGTTGTGTGAACTGGGTTATTTTCTTATTGTCGTTCCTAATTTTTTCTCCTAGAAATCTTTCCTGTTGCATAGGTGGCATTAGGCTTGAGCATATTTATTTTTTATAACAGATATTTTTTTTTCTGACACCATTTCCTAGTGGTGAGCACTTTTATGTTGGTTTAAATGAAATTTGCTTGAGGCTTCCCATTGAAACACCTGTTCTAATTCTCTTGCTTCCCAGATTTCTAATGTTCATCTTGCAGGAAATAAATGTATAGATTGTTTCTTTTTAAATTGGTAAGCTTTGATAAGAAGGATGTTAAAAGTTATGGTGCTTCTAATTCTCCTTCATGATATTAGTTGCTTTCAAATTTCTTGGAGTTTCTTCATCCTTCTCTAATGATATTAGTTTCATAAACCTATTACTTGTTTAGGAGTATTCATGTGATTAACATATCCAACAAAACTTTACTTTTATCCAAGACCCAAAGTTTTATCAACTTCCATTTGTTGCCCATCTTAAAATAAGATTTCCACCCCAATTATTCTTTTTTCTATCTAGGTATTGTATTTGAGAATATATTTTCTCACTTACTCTAGGGCACTTCTTCCGTGAATAACTTGTCTTTTAACATATGGTTTGATGATTTTAGGTTTAGTTTTACACATTTTTCATTAATTGGGATTGTTGCTTAAGTTCATTAGTTGCTTGTCAATATCATTAATATTTTGATACCTTAAAAATATTGAGTTGGCTGTCATTTTTCAGTTAGTAGATTATGTAGAATCACAGTGTGTATTAGTTCTATGGAGACAGCAATTCTATTTTTATGGAGGTTTCATGGCAATCTTTTCTTGCTTCATAGTTACAAGTATAGGCAGAAATAGCATGGTCATCTCAAATACTACTTTCGTGATGGAAACAAGATCAAGGAATGCAGTGTGTTTGACATCTTCATTTATGCAGAGGTTATGAATTCTTGTTGAAACTAATATTTGCACTTTGCAGTAAACCAGATATTGACAGTTTTGAAAAAGCCAATGATTGGAAAGGGTGCGTTTCTTGATGCTCAAGTTGTGGATCCAAATCTGAAATCACCATCATCAGGAGAGTGTCATGTTCCTGGTATTGAGAGTGAAACTAAGTGTGGAGCGCACTATAAAATGCCAGACAAAGAAAACATTTTAAAATATAATGTAAACAATGAATGCTCTTCTTCAAAAGTCAGTGGAGGAAGTCATGCAAACAAATCTTCTTGTGAAGGTAATTCATGTTTGCAGCAGCTTGGAGATTCTAAGGTATTTCTATCTAATGAGGTTAATAACTTGAAGGCAACTGGTTTTGCATGCAAGAAAGGTTCATCTTTGGAAGCTGTAAAACCTCTATCTATTCCAATTACAAGATCAGTGACACACTCTGCGAGGAGCTTCAAAGCCCCAAAACCGGAGTTCAATGCTACTGTACAACATCTTCTATTTCCTGAGAAGCTTGTCTCACAAAAGAAGCGGGAAGTGTTTATCCCAAATGAGTTTCCTTCTTTTGCTTCCTACCGGCACATAATGTCTTCAGCAGTTTATGAAGAAATACAACTCATAGTAAGCAGTTTATACTGATTGCTTCGTACTTTTGGTTGATTTTAAAATTAAGGGAAATTAACTTTTCCTTTCCTCAGTGCCTCGCAAATCACTTGGTATATGAATTGCACTTGTTGAAGCAATGCACCAAACAAGACATTCTTAGCTGTTATTAATTCTCTCATTCTAATAAACTAAATTTGAATTGAAAAACACTCAAGGAAGTTGTGTTGCATTAAATTGATGCTTTACTATTGCTTCGGGCCTAGAATTTCACAAATGTAAGTTTCATATTTATGTGCTTCTAAAATTGAAATATGATGCAAGAAGGGAAGAGATGCCTTCTGCTAGTGTCATAGGATATCTGTACCTTGCCAAGGGAGGTTTGTTAAATTTCTAATACCAGCCAGATTTATTTTCTCACAACAATTTAATTTATCCCCAAAAATTTATTTATTTACCCAAATATTTACTTAATCACTGAAAAATAAAATCATTGGTATATTTAACTTCTATAATTAAATATATGCAGCGGAAATAAAGCAGAGAGATCAATCACACTTTGCAAAAATAAATCACCCACAACAATTCTTTGTCATTTAATTATCTGGAAAATCTGGGTTTTTCAACCCACAAAGATACAAGGAAAAATACAAAATCCTGGAACTTGTAACTCGACTCCCATAGAGTGAATTCGTCCCAAGGAACTCGGCCTCTAGTAAATTAGCGTCTGGATAAAATTGACCTAGAGAGCTCGACCCAAATACTTAGCCAACAACTCGACCTGCACCCTCCTTGCGTGTCACTGATGTGCACTTAGGCAAAATTCAGCTCTCCAACAACTCAGCCTCTAGATAAAATTGATCTCCTTTCGTCAACTTGGCCATGCAATCTCCTCTTACTCGGCCCTCCTAGATTCGCCCCAAACAACTCGCACTTTTCCTTCTTTGCGCTCCTGGTCCACAGAGCCATTGACACTTAGAGAAAATCCCTCTCTTTGAATGATGACTCAATCACACACTTGTGTCTTCAACTCCTCGCAAGGGTCACTTTATAATCTTCATTGAGTCCAAATATCTAACCACAATATCCCTTCTAGAACCATCTTGGAAATCAATGATTTAGATTATTTCTAAGTCACTTAAATAATTAAATTATTTATGCTTAGAAAATGACTCAATAGTCCACAATAATTATTTCACTTTAATTATTGTACTTTTCCTAAGTTAGAGTTAGGAAGAGGTAAATAATGTCTTCCACATGCTAATACACAGCCTATGTAGAAGACTTTTTGAAGCTACGACAAACTTTAACAAGGTTGAAGGCCTTGATTTGATTAATATGCAAACAAGTGGACAGTGCTAGCAACTATGTAGATTGTCAGGACTATGAGTTGGAATACACCATGGCAGATTCTTGTTTGTTATTGCACACTGAGTGCTGTTCCAGACAAACCTATATGCTTGGGACTCCAACCTATATGAGGGTCATAAATTATAAATTAATAATTATATTTAAAAATAATAAATATAATTTATAATGAATTCAAAAATTCAATTTGAATATGTATTTTTTCAAATACAGTCAAGTTGCACTCACATCCGGAAGAGCTACATGTTTCGCTGAGCACTCAAACAAAAAGCTTTTGGAGATTGGGTACTTTGCCACTATATCTTTGTGAAAAATCAATTACCCGATTCCCTACTGTACCAATTGATTAGATTTCTCCTACTTGTTAATTTTTGAATCAAGTTATTACAGAGTTACATAGTAAACATCGAAATAAAATCTACAGCAGCCTTCACAACATAAATATTGTGGAAAGAAGTACTGAGCAAGAAGGAAATAGCACACACACAATTGACACCGTTGTTTTTGGACAATGTCCCCAGAAAAACCCAACTTGGGAAAACTGGTGCAGCGGCTGAGGGTTTTAATTATTATGCAATAGTTTATGAATACAATCTTTGGATGCCTTACTGGCTATTTGATACATAGAATTTGACTAGTAGATAAGATAAGATAAGATAATTTTATTAATGTCCAACGAATGACCACAAAGTAGGTCAAAGGGACTGTCGGTTACATAAGGGGTCGTGCCCAGTAGGAGAACCAAAACGGTCTCCTCAGAAAGACAAATACTGAAAGAAAGATAGGAAATAAAAACGGGGCGGGTCGGGAAGAGCGTATGGAGCTCCGATCCCGGCCACGCCGACTGAACTCTAGACTGCGTCGCAGGATTACTGGTGAAGAAGACCCTGGGGACGCGAATGTGGGAGTCCGATTCTCCTAACATCCGAGGTCGAGAGAGGAGAACTGTGGGTAGTTCAGTAAGGTTTGCTGGTTTGAAACGGTAGGCGCTGGTTGCCTCCCATTATGTTGTCTCCGTGATCTAATGATCCTGGGCCGCCTCTCGGGGAGATGCCTGGTACGGTTGTGCTGCTGGGCCCTCGTAGGTAAGGGGCTTCTCCTCTTAACTGAACGAGGGTTTGTCGATATGTGTGAGCTAGCTTGATCAGTATTCTCACTGGTTGATCTCTTAACCCCTCTGGCTGAGGGAAGTATGCTGAAGAAGGAGGTGATCTGGCGAGTAGTGTTGGGCCGGACGGGAGGCTGGAGGATATGTTCTCGATGCTTGAGAGTCTCCTGGATATAAAGTGCGACGCATCTCTGGTCCGTGTAGCTGAAGAAGCTGGAAAGGGTATGAGGCCCCCTGAATAGACAGTGAAAGCGACCCCTGATCTCATAATATCGGACACCCAAAAATGAAGTGCCATTCGTTTTCCACCTCCTGTGTATGGCATAGCCGGCAAGTCCTGTCAACTCTATCTATCTGGTGGTCTGTCTCTACCCGAAGCTTGTGTGATCCAACTCTGAACTGCCCGAGAGGGATCCGAAGAGCATGCATCCAATGCCGAAGCGTGTACTGGGGGCGAGCTATAAGCCCGTCTCTGATACTCAAGAAGTGCTCTGCATAAAAAGCCATCTTTGGACGCAGCCCCCCCAGGGGGTCAATCCATGTGACCTGGATAAACTTCCTGTAGATGTCTTCCTTGATGATTTTATTTAGTTCCTGCCTGGGGGGGAGTCCGCTAGGGGCGTTCAAGGAGTACCGAAAGGGGGGGAGGTGATCTATATGGAGTCCCACTGCTTTGAGGAACTTTGAGACCCCTGTATACCAACACTTGGTTTTTCCTGGTTGTGTGCAATCGATGGCCTCCGAAGAGCAGTAGGCTAAGTAAGGGTATCTGTCGCGGCCTTTCAATGTGTCTGCGAAGCTCCGAACTCGGTGGAGAAAGGAGACTAGTCTGAAGGCTGTCTCGAGGCGGAAGGGTTGTGCACCAAATTCGGCCAGTATAATTTGTTGCGGGATAGTACACTTGCAACGGATAATGCGTCGGAGAAGAAGGGTTTGGACTCTCTCGATTGCTGCCCAATCTGACTCAAGCAAGGAAGGGCCCCAAATTTCCGATCCGTACAGGACCGTGGGTCGGATCAAGGTGTCCATAAGGCTCAAGTTTGATGAGATGTCCTGGAAGTGGTGGCGGAAACATTGTCTCTCCAATATAGCTAGAGAGCCATACCCCTTATTGATCCGAGGTTGCAGCGCTGGCCGCATACTGAACCGGGGGCCCGAAAAATGCACTCCCAAGTACGTGTAGCTATTGGTAATCTCCACTGTCTCTCCCTTGAAGAGGAACTGGAGATCCTGAGACTTCTTCGTCCCGTTGAAGACTATTATTTTTGTCTTACTCAGGTTCACTGTCAATTTCCGGAGATCACAGAATAGTGCTAATGCATCCAGCTGCCTCTGGAGCCCTTCTGGTGATGATGATAAGAGTGCAATGTCATCTGCAAAAAGTAAGATATAGATCAAACCCTGGTGAAGATAGCAACCGTCAGACTCCTGTATGTGTTCCCGCAGAAAAGCTTCGAGCTCATCAATATAAATCCCAAAAAGGGTGGGGGAGAGTGGGCACCCCTGCTTGACTCCAATCGTGCTTCGGATGAACTCAGATAGCCCCCCTACAGTGCGAAGACGGCCCAGGACAGACTCGTAAAGACGCATAACAGCAGTCAGCTGGGAGTGTGAGGTATTGATGTCTTTGAGTCGCTGTAGAAGATCCTCTCTCGAGACTGAATCAAAGGCCTTTCGGAAGTCCACAAAGCAGCAATATACCTTCAAGGATCGGTGGCGTGCTTCCTCGATCACAGCACGGAGTGTAAAGATGTGGTCAATGGTCTGGTGATCTGGTCTGAAACCAGCTTGGCCTCTGGCCCTGAGATCTCTTTCTTCGAAATCTCCGGAAAGCTTTTTGTGGAGGATAGTGGCATAGAGTTTAGAGAATGTATGACCCACCATAATTGTCCTGTAGTTGTTGGGGTCCGAGGTATTCCTTGACTTATGGATGGGGTATATAATATGATGGGACCATATGGGGGGGAACCCATCTCGGACTACATGGTTGAAGAGATCTGCCAGGTATCCAACTAAGGGTCGTAGGACATGTTTGAAGAATTCGGCTTGGAATCCTTCTTCGTCCGCTGCTTTGCTGCTATTCATCGCCCAGATGGCTTCTCTGACATCTTTATCGGTGAAAAGGTGGCAGGAGAGGGGAGGAGATGTGACCTGTATCTGGGACTGACCGGGAATGTCATAAAGACGAGAGGTGTGAGAGAACATGGAGATTGGGTCGAGATCAGCGGGAGGAGGAGAACGCCGGGGGAGGATCTTGCCCCAGAATTGCTTGGGGGAATGGGTAAGGAGGGCGGAAAGCTCCCTTCTTTGTTGGGAGATGAAATGTCGCTTTTTGTGGCGGAGAAGGCGACGGTAGTTCTTTTGGATGGTAGAGTATGAGGGAAGAGACTGACGGAAGGCTTGGCGGAGATCCTGGTGGAGGAGTTTACACTCTATATCGTACCATTTGTTCATAGGGGAAGTTCCTGTCTTGCAGGGGTTCGAGGTGGTCCGAAGGGAGTGGGGGAAGGATTGAAGCGCTGACTCCCAAATTGCCGAGGAGAGACAGTGGTATTTATCTGAGACAGTCTCGAGATGGGAGAAGTCATTTGTGTCGGGGAGGATTTGCCGGAGTAAGGAGGAGAAGATGTCGGGGTCACCTTTCTCAAAGCAGAAGATGGTTCTACCCGGGGATCGAGGTGGGGGGTGGATTGGTCGGGGGGGATCAAACTGAAGATAAAGTGAAAGCAATGCGTGGTCGGCTAGGGGGATGGGAGATACAGAGAGATTCTGGAGAAAAGGGAGTAGTGTTCGGCCGGTTAATGCGTAATCCACCACACTAGCCCCTCCTCCATGAGGCCTACACGTGAAGAAGCGGGATTCTGGGAAGCGCGAAAGGCCATTCAAGATTATCAGCTCATGTGATTCGCCCAATTGCAAAAGATGTCTACCGTAGGCTGTAATGGGACCCAAGACGTCCTCTGAGATCCTCTGCAAGCCCGCTGAAACCAGGTCCACACTCCTAGTGCAGAACACATCCTCGGAACGGTCATGGAGTGGGACCTGATGCTCCTTGGTATGGGCATTGAAGTCCCCCATGATGATGATTTCTCCATCAGTTGAGAATTTAGTGATGTCTGGGTATATGTTGGTGAAGGGATCCCTTTCTACATCGTCGTGGATGGCAAACGAAGATGTGGTGGGGGGGAAGTAACAAACTGCAATAAAGATATCTCTCATGGGTGGGGCTCCAGTTCTGATTTGGATCCACATGTACCTGGCGTACTCATCTGTATTTACCACTGTGACTCTATCTCTGAGCTCGTCTTTGACTAGGCACGCTACTCCCCCTGATCCTCTGACCCCCCCTGAACTCCTTGTTTCTTGTCTACAAACTGAATGCCATTGGTACCCCGTTACGTCTGGGAGAGGTCGAACTGGGCTCTCATGGGTCTCTGTTACGAGGAGAATATCTGCTGACTCAAGGGCATCGTAGAGTAGCCCAGGTGAAGACCAAAAAGACCCATTTCCGTTCCAGCAGTGAATTGAAATCCCTGTTGTTCGACTCCCCCCCAGGCGGGCCCGTCATTTGGTACTGCCTGCTCGAGGTGTCCATCCTGGGGGGAAGGAGTCTCGAATGATCGCGCGAAGGTTCCTTATGACTGCCCATTTGCCTGCTTGTCTTGCTGCGGCCACTTGTTCCCTAGCCTGTTTAAGTTCAGCCACCTGTGCCCGAGTGAGATCCTCATCTAGAAATATCCTGTGTGGAAGATCAAAAGCTTCCGTTTAGCTCGAAGAGCATGTAGACGATCAGTGGTATTATGGAAATGGATAAATAAGGTGGAGTCCTGTCCTAGCCAAGCTCTGTCTAATTTGATATTAGATATGTCGAGGGTGTCTCTCAAGAAACCTGTGGCGACCTCCATCGGATCTGCTGAGGATAAAGGGAGAGGGAGACCTCTCACTTTAAGGTTTAGCTCTCTCGCTCTACGGGATCGTTCTTCCACGATTTTGGCCTGTACAACTTCCTCTACTGCTGTGATAGGAGAGGGTTTGTCTTTCCCCTGGACCACCTGTGCCCATGAGTTGATGTGTGTTTCTGTCTCCTGTCTGAGGGATGCCTGTTGGGATATAATCTCATCCTGCTTGTTCCTGATCTCCTGGATTTCTGCCTGCAGAGTTGTCTCTGTGGGGTCTTCTTGCACTGATTTTCGGGACAAGCTTTCCCCTTCCACGAAGGAAATTCTGTCATTTAAAGTGTTTATCTCGGCCCAGAGCTTGTCATTCTCAGCTTCAAGGGAATCTACCCGTCGTAATAATTGTTTGATTTGAGATGTTCAGAAGGCGAAATCGGACTCCATGGCAATGTCTCTGGGACTATAAGTCTCTTCCTGCTGATTAAGGCACTGGTGGAGGTAACGGGAAGGTCCTCTGTTATTGAAACTGAGGTTTTCGCGTTCTACAGTGGGCGGGGAACCCATAGTTACCTGGTCATTGCTGGTAGCAAGGGAAAACGGGCCGCGGAACAGAGAACGGACGCAGGCAGAACAGAAATGGGCCGTGTAAGGGCTGGCTGCAGACGGGTGTCACAAACTGTGAGCAGGAACACAACAATTCCGCGAGTAGGACCGTGATCTGGGACGCTATAGAATACAGGGCAGAGAGCTGCCACTGGAAAGCCGCGGCCGCGCAGAAGAGATCGGGCCGCCGCCGCAAGAGCCGTAACGGGCCGCCGCCGCAAAGAAACGCGCAGAACCGCCGCGTAGAAAATGAGCCGCCACGCAGTCGGGCCGCTGCCAGAAGATCAGACTCTTAGGCCGTCACGATAGCGGCTGCGGGCGGGGAGGGAAGTCAACGGGAGAGGGAGAGCCGATGGGAAAGGGGGCACGGGAGCTGAAGAAGCCGACGAAACAGCAGGGAGCCGACGGCACAGCAGTCTGCGGGCTGGATCGGGAGAGCCGACGGCACGGGATCGGGAGAGCAGGCTGCGGGCGGGATCGGGAGAGCCGACGACACAGCAGTCTGCGGGCTGGATCGGGAGAGCCGACGGCACGGGGGGACAACTCTATCTCTGCATCATCTCTTGCTGCACTATTGATGTATGGCTTTACTGTCCACCAACTACCGCGCAACTCTGATCAAATTGTCCATGAGTTTTAAGGACATTTTTGGTTTGTTTCGATGTATGAACCAAAAGTTTTGTAGATGAGTTCGAACCATGATATTGAATGCAAAATGGTCTTCCTTAGTTGTCAAATTTTGATGGATCATCCACATCAATATGGTATGATTGTGTAGGATATCCTACAAGATTAGAGTGTTTACAAGGTATCGTACAATATTAAAAAGCATTAAAGAAAGTTTATTTATCCTAAGGTTTGTTGAAATTTCTAGTTAACCCAAATCTTGATTTCAACCCTTAATAAATTACTTAACACAGATTAATGTAAGTAAACTAGCTAGCATTCAAATCTGAAATTTATGAGCAAAAATACATTGATCTAACAAATCTGAAACTGCATAGAGAAAATGAACAATAGACACATATTTATCATACATATTTGACACACGAGATTTATGGGCAAAGCTCTTGGGAAAAACCTAAAGGGAAAACCGATCAAGAGAGAAATTTTATTAATGAGCTCACAAGAAAAATTCTGAGTTTACAACAACAATAAATGGGAGCAATGAATACACTGTACTTTTCTCATTTTTCGTACCCAACACTGTTGGAGTCACGATTTCCGTTACAACAAAACCCATAGGAGTTAGTAAACAAACACATTGCCAAAGTTAACGGATCCATCAGAGGCGGTTAAGCACATATTGCGAAACACACAGGGAACGTTGGTTTATCCAATGTCCAACAATATCCCACCCCAGTGTGAGTCGGGTGTGATTCGAACTCGAGACCTTTGGCTCTGATACCGCTTGTTGGAGTCACGATTGCCGTTACAACAAAACCCATAGGTGTTAGTAAACATACACATCGCCAGTGTTAACGGATCCACGAGAGTCTGTTAAGCACATGTCACGAAACACACAGGGAGCGCTGGTTTATCCAATGTCCAACAAGCACTACGTACAATCTGTACAACCCTGCACCTTGTTCCAGTGCCTCGAAAAATGTGCCTAGAATCACTTTACAATATTGTACAACCTTCAAAATTGTTACACGACTTGTGGAAAACTCATTGTACAACTTGTCATTAATATTGTCCTCTCCTTGGAAAGCGTGCCTCTTTCTTGCCTTGGTAAATATGCACTCTGTCTTGCTGCCCCTCTTCTCTAGCTCTCCAAAATTTGTCTCTCAAAATGTATCTCTTCACTTTCCAAAATCTCTTTTTATGTCTCATTAAAATGATTATAACTAATTGTAAGATCTTCAATCATCAAGATTAAATCTTGGTCTGCAAGATCGACGGACGTGACTTAATTGTTGGGAGCTCAAACAATAGGGAAGAGCATAGCTCAACATTCTCAATCATCCATCACTGCCCCCGCCAGAAAGGGTCACATCCGTCAGTCCAACTGCTCTTTGAATACAAATAACTTCCCTTTTGGCAAAGGCTTGGTAAGTATGCCAGCTATTTGATCAACATTTGCAATATGATGGAGTCTTACTACTCCTCTCTGCATGATATTCTTGATATAGTGATATTTGATTTCATTGTGCTTGGACTTGTCATGGAACACAATATTTTTTGCAAGTCGAATCCCACTCTTATTGTCACAATATATTATTGTCGTATCTAGCACATGCTCAAACAGTTCTCCAAAGAGCGTCCTCAGCCATATTGCGTCACAGCTAGCCATGCTAGCAACAATGTACTTGGCTTCAACTGTGCTAAGGTCTACAGACTTCTGGTTTCTGCTCATCCAAGATATCATGACAAATCACAAGCTAAAACAACATCCAAATGTGCTCTTTCTGTCAGGAGAGTTACAAGCCCAATCAACATCAAAGTACCCATGTAGTCTCACATCTCCGACAGTATATATCAATCCAAGATTGATGGTCCTATGTAGGTATCTTAGCACATGCTTTGCGACAATCCAATGTGCATGTGATGGCTTAATCATATATTGGCTCAGAGTATTGACCGCAAAACATATGTCTGGTTTAGTCTTCACTAAGAACATTAGTGCCCCAATCATTTGTCGATACTTGGAAGGATTAGCCAAATTAGGTCTTGCAGCTTCACCACATGACTTTTTGAAATTCATTTTCATTGGTGTGTTCATGGACTTGCATTCTGTCATACCAAATCTTTCTAGAAGCTTGACAACATATTTTCCTTGAGAAAGGAAAATCTCACTAGGTCTTTGCCATACCTTTAGGCCCAGAAAGTAGTGCATCCAATGAAAATCTTTCAATTCAAATTCAAAAGTTAACTCCCTCTTACACTAGAGGATAAGAGGTTCTCCACTAGTCAAGAATAAGGCATCAACATATAATACCAAAATCAAAGGCATACCTTGGATCGTCTAGAAGTGGAGATTTGGATCAACATTGCTTCTGGTGAAACCCAACTTCATTAAGAATTTATCAATGCTGGCATATCAAGTTCTTGGGGCTTCTTTCAATCCATAAAGAGATTTTTTAATCTACACACATGAGTTTTCCTGTCATGCACTCCAAAGTCTTGTGGTTGCTCCACAAATACTTCTTCCTTGAGGAAGCCATGCAAAAAAATAATTTTCACATCCATTTGGTGAAGAGTCCATCCCTGGCTAGTAGCTAGATCCACAATGGATCGAATGGTAGTATATTGAGTAACAGGTGCAAAAATCTCATCATAGTCTTCTCCCTCTTTTTGAGAGAAGCCTCTAACCACAAATCTAGCTTTATATTTGTAATGTCCCAAAATAGGAAAAACAATGATATGCAAGCAAATAACATTTTTTCACCATAGAAATTTCAAAGCAATTAGAATACAACCATAACAGTCAGAAATGTGGAAGCAACTGAGCCATTTTATTATAAACTGGTGCAAGAGTACAAAATATGAAAGGAATGCACCTAGGCTTACCTCTAAGGCAAGCGAAGCAAAGCCCAGGTGAAGCAATGACAATCCGGAACTACAATCAGCTGTCCAACTGATGCACTGCGCAGTCCCTAGAAATTCTGCATTGTTTGCCGCAAAGAACCCTGTTAGCGCTGTCATATCTCTAGGTACTGACCAATCCCAAATGGCCTTGATCTTCTCCTCATGCACCTTGACCCCATTTGCGCTGATGATGTGTCCCAAGTAGAGCATCTTCGTAAGCCCAAACTCACACTTGGACATATTGGCGTAGAATTGTTGCTCCTCCAAGATATGTAACATCGCCTTTAGGTGCTGCAAGTGCTCCTCCCACGTACTGTTGTAGATCAAGATATCACCAAAGAATACCAACACAAATCTCCTCAGTTGACCTCTGAACACATGGTTCATGCATGACTGAAAGGTAGAAGGTGCATTGGTCAACCCAAAGGGCAGGACCAAGAACTCGAAATGCTCATAATGACATCTGAAAGCTGTCTTCGGGATATGCTGATCCCTCACCCAAATCTGTTGATACCCAAACCGCAAATCTGTCTTAGAGAAGTATTTGGCTCCTCTAAGCTCATCCATCAACTCATCAATATGCGGAATGGGATATAGATTCTTCAATGTATTCTTGTTGAGTGCCCTGTAGTCAATGCACATGTGTAGAGTTCCATCATTCTTCACCAACATGATTGAAGAAGCGAATGGACTAGAACTCGGTCTGATGTGGTCCAACGCCAATAGCTTCCTGATGGCCCTCCCGATCTCATCCTTATAGGTTTTGGAATGCCTATAGGGTGTAGTAATGACTGCCTGCACACCAAGCTTCAACTCTATTGTGTGCTCAAACCCCCCGTAGGTGGCTACCCTGGTGGTATATCTCCAACATCTACCGGATATCTGTCTAGTATAGCTTGTATCTCTGGATGTGGCTGCTTGGTTCGTCCCCCAACCTCTCAAATCCTCAGCTTTACTGCCCATGCAATGTCCCCATGCCTCAAATCGGCCTCCATCTTGTGGGATGAGACTGTCTGTGGAGGATATGAATACATGCCCCAGAGAACTACTAGTTTACCATCCGGCCCGGTAAACTCCATCTCTAGTTTCCTCCAGTCGGTGTAACTTGGCCAAGGGAATACAACCATTGGACACCCATCATCGCATTGGTGTCCAGTATGTCCACCACAAAAAATCGTTTGTTATCGAATAGTTCCCCATGGTCACTGCCAAAGCGGGGACCTACTGAGTGCACTGCATAGTTCTCTCTCCTGGTACCAGAACTGAAAAGCCCTCAAACTCTATAGTGGTGATGCCTCTCCTTTGGACCATTTGAGCATCAATAAAATTGTGGGTGGCCCCATTGTCTACATAGACTGAGACACGCTGCCCCTGCATTGTGCTCTGATCCTCATGGTCAAAGATTTGGGAACCTCGTAGAAAAAGGCTAGGACTCCCTCGGATGGTGCAAAAGATGTTCCCCCCATGTGGTGGTGGTGGTGGTGGTCCCCACTCTGTTGGACCATTGCTATCTCCCCCACCTTACTACAACTCCACCTCATCCTCTTGATCGTTGTCCAAGAAGACCTCGATATAATGGGCCTTGCTCGCTGTGCACCAACGGCTTGGTGCCTATGGCTCTCGACATGTAAAACACAACTTCCTCCTCTTAAGGTCTCTCCTGCTCTCATCGTCCAGTTGCCCTCGCCCTTGGGCTCCTTTCTGTGTTGGGGATGGTCTAGTGTCACTCCCCTTCTGAGGGTAGTGAGTGCGTGGTGGAAAGGGTGCTCGAGTCTTGGGGATGGTCCCCTGTAAGTCTCTCGTACAAGTCACGAACTCCAGTAGAGTAGAGGGTATGTGTGACTTCACCAGTCCATGCAGTGGCTACATCAACCCTTCTACAAATGTGTATACTCGCCTAACATCCGACAAATCTGGTACCATGACCGAGACCCTCAAAAACTCCGAAATATAATGCTCTGGATGTCTTGTCTGCCTGAGCTAGGTCAACTCCCTGAACTGAGCCTCCGAATCCCTCTGATCAAAACGCTCCACTACTCCGTGTGAAATCCTCATAGGAGGTAACGCTGGCATGCTCCAAAGTGGACAAGCCATGAAACCACCAGTCGTGTCCCTCCCACGCCAAATGCAAAGTGGCCATTTTAATGGCCTCTACCTCCGTCATCTTGATGAGCTGGAAATAGGTGTCCAACTTCTCCACCCAAGCACGAGCTGTGCACTTGGTAGTGCCATTGTATGTGGGGAAGTACATCTTCATAGTTCTGCATGCCATGGCTTCTATAGCTCCTCCCCTTCTCATTCTGCTTGAGCTGGCTAAAATCTCTAAAAAATAATGCTTCTTTGAAGTTTTCTCCCATGGACTACCACTCCTTGAAATGCTCTCCCATAAGCATTTGATCATCAACTCCTCCTGGTTCACTTGGTGCCAAAGGTAGGAAAGAAGGTAGCGTGGCTCCAGTTGGCCCACTAGAGGATGGTGGCTGCGCAATAGGTGAAGGGTGGTCAAACTGTTGAGAGGCTCCCAAAGTCTCTCCAAATAGAAAACCCCGGTGAGTGCTTTGGTCTCGGTTCTGCATTTTGATCTCATTTAACATCTCCTTCTGCCCCTTTGCCAAATCACTCAAGGCCTTCAAGAGACTATCAAAGGCCACCTCCTTTCTGCTCTTGGGCTCCCCCATGTCCTCTGCTATCACTGCCTTCACATGGTCCTCTGTGTCTAGAGTGATCTCTAGCTCGCTCTCCTTGCTCCAGTAGTTTTGCCTGCTATAGGTAATATTCTATCTGTCGTCCTCACTCATAGGAAAGTCCCCCACAGCTGAGCCAAGATCTGAGCTTTGATACCACAGTAATGTCCCAAAATAGGAAAAACAATGATATGCAAGCAAATAACAATTTTTCACCACATAAATTTCAAAGTAGTTAGAATACACCCATAACAATAAGAAATATGGAAGCAACTGAGCCATTTTATTATAAACTGGTGCAAGAGTACAAAATATGGAAGGAATGCACCTGGGCTTCCCTCAAAGGCAAGTGGAGCAAAGCCCAGGTGAAGCAATGACAATCCAGAACTACAATTAGCTGTCCAACTCCTGCACTGCGCAGTCCCATCGATTCCGCACTGTCTGCTACAAAGATATGGTTGGAAACCCCACCTCCGTTGCTCAGAAAATTCTGCAAAATTATTCTAGGCTCCTCTAGCAAAACCCACAAAAACCCAGAAATGGTTTGGCCTAGTTTTGACCTTCCAAAATCGACCCCCAAAAAGCCCAATGCCCTCCAGAACTGCTGAAGCACACTGACTGTCAATACACCAACAAAATTCTCCTCAAACAATCCGGAAATGTAGCAATCAACCCCACTAGTACTTCCCTTATTTCTCCCGGCAAGGAACAACTTCAATGACTAAGTCTCCACCACCCACGTGTGCCCAGTCTCTTCCTTTTGCGCTGGCCCCAGGAGCTGTGAAATCCCCACTGAAGAAAGCTATCACCTTCAGTGCCAAAACTCACCCAAAAGAACAACAAATCAACAAAGCTTCTTTCCCGAAATTTCTCCTGACAATAGCGCCTTTGAAGAATGAAATGTTGAAGAAAGTGTAACTAGGTTCGGTCTTCATAATGACATGATCTTTGTATTTGATGTAATAAAAGGAAATAATTTATTTTTGTAATCTGGCTACATGGGTTTCATGAGCAAGAAGTGTCTCTAGGTAAAAGACTTCTTGATGTCTTTAGAATTTTTTTAAATGTGAAAGAGTCATGTCATGTGTGTAGAAACTCTTTATGAGTTCATGTAAATATGTACAAGTCGTCAAAGTTGTGTAACAACCCTCCAAGACCAAGATCAATGCTTCATAAGCAAGCTCACCAAAATTTGCAAGCAAAACAACAAAGAAATCTTATGTCGGCTTCTAAATGAATTAAATATATAAATGGATGTCACATCGACTTGAAAAAGGACATGTCGGTTCATAAGTACACGTCAGCTCCAATGTATGGACATAACCACTATAAATACCCATCCAGGGTTAGCGAAAAATATCAAGGAAATTTTTTGGATTGCTTTGAAATTTCGTATGGAGGAGCAAAACCGCAGTTAGGGCTTGACTGTATCTCGGTTGGGGTTTAGGTGCAGTCAAGACCTCGCATATATGGAGCAATAATGACGCAACTGTGAGGCAAGTATTGGGGCTAAATATATCCTCAATTGCAGGTGCAGAAACTTGGATAGAAGAAGCAGAGAAGATCTTGGATGAGGTGGCATGAAGTCTGGACATTCTCAGCATGGCAATCTCGGCATAACAAGGAGCAATTTTGGCATCAAGATCTCGGTGTCACTCCTATAATAGACTAGTCGTTGAACAACAGTGATAGATCTACTCTTTCGGCTCAACGAAGAGTATGTCAAATGCTCTCTCTTTTATATCTATATTACAATCTTGCCATGACAATGAAATAATGGTTAAGTGAAGAGATCCTCGGCATACATACAGAAGGAGACTAAGTCATCACAGTGTTTAGATCTTGTATAAGGAAGTCTCAACATGCTTTGAAGGACAGTGACAAGGATCATAGTCTTGATCCTGACTTAATTGAAATCATAGTAATTATAGATCATTGTCATATATATATATATATCAGTGATCTCATCGTCTCAGAGGATCTTAGTATGACAAGAGATGTATTAGCAAATGATCCTGGTGATACTATTGTGAAGGCCTTTATGTTACAGCAATGAGGTTGTAGCAGTGATGAAGATCATGGTGTTGCAGCAGTGATAATGATCACGATGGTGATGACCTTTGAAGGAGCAGCAAGATGATGATCTCAGTAGTGCTCGAGGAAGAGGATTGATGGCTTGGTCTTGGACAGGAAAATTGTGTCAAGGGTCATGGTCTTGGTATTCGTCAATTGGAATCTCTATAAGAAGAATTTTCGTGCGGGTTTTCCTCTCCAAGAGGGAGAGGTTTTGGCCCTGGCAGAAAACCAAATATTTGTGTTCTTGTCTCTTGTTTTCGTAACAGTTCGATGAAGTTAACTTACACATGCTAATAATGAAGTAAACATCAAGCTAAGATAAAGATTACATTAACACTTCACAAATTGTTATCATGTATCGAAGAGTCATCTTAACTATGCTTGCCCTAGATTCTTCAACATGAAAAGGACCTCAACTCGATTTCCCCACTGCCTCCTCCAGGAATACGCACCACAGGGAAAACTCTGAATACAAATGTTGGAAACCACAATGAAAATCACCTCCGAAAGATTATGGATGAACCTCTCTAGGGTGGCACTCCAAGACCCCCGAAGAAAGGGTGAGTTCTCCGCTCAAAAAACTCGTGCTAAACATGTGACCCGACTAAGCAGCTCGAGCAACTGAGAAGAAATTCGTTATGCCAAAGATGTCAAATGAAGAGTGTTTACTTCCTTTTATAGATTTCGTGGAGCCTTTTTCCTTCCTTTTTCCCTCCTTCGTGGGTCCCTCACTAAGCCTTCGATTTTCCCTCTCATGCATTTCGAACCATTGGCTTAGGGAGTGCGTATTTCCTTGTGTGGATGGCCCCACGTGCTACTAACAAAATCCAAAATAACTTACTTCTAACTCCCAAGTCTTCTAATAAAAATTGAATGGGCCCTCGTCTCCTCCAAAATTGGCCCCAAAATGTAGAAATTAATCTTGTTCCAAAATAATTTAGGAAGGGACATTATAATAATTTTCAATACTGCCATCCACACCATGTTTGATTTTATACAAACATTTGGAAGTCAAAACAGACTTACCTTTGGGTCTTGGAACTACTTCCCATACATCATTATGTATGATGCCCTCATATTCTTTAGCCAGTGAATGTTTCCATACTTGATCTTTCACTGCTTCTTCAAAAATGCATGGTTCGACCCAAATAATGTTGCTCATGGCTACAACGTATCCCTAGAACCGACAAGGTTTCTTGCTTTTTCTGAAAGTTCCTCTGGGGGCAGTTTGTCTATCAACATCTTGTAGAGTGTCACAAAGCCATAATGGTCTCTTTCTAGCAGGAGGATCACTTGGAGTAGGATCTGAAGGGTCCATGGGCTCTATGGATTCATCAACAAGATCAGGCTTAGACTCCGGATCTTCTTGAGCATGCAAGGCATCATCCTGACTTTCAACATTAGTAGGAGGAGCGTCTCTTGCCTTTCCAGGAGCTGCATCTTCATCAAATGTTACATCCTTGCTAAACTCTATAGTTCTTTGAGTAGGCACGTATATTCTGTAAGCTTTAGAATTTTCACAATAACCAACAAATGTACCTTTCTTACCTGGTGCTTCTAGCTTGGTCCTCTTTTCCTTTGGCACATGAAAGTAGACAGGGCATCCAAAGATCTTGAAGTGCCCAACTTCAGACTTTTCACCTGTGAAGACTTCTTCAGAAGTCTTGTTGTTTGAGGCTCGATGTGGAGATCTGTTTTGGACATAGAAAACAATGTTTGCATCTTCTCCCCAAAGAAACTTTGGTAGCTTATGATCATGCAAGATAGCTTGACTGCTTCCATGATGGTTCTGTTCTTTCTTTCAGCCACACCATTTTGTTTTGGGTTATATGGTACAATGGTCTCTTTCCTAATTCCAGCTTCTTTGCAGAAGTCAATGAAATCATTTGAAGTGAACTCTCCTCCGTTGTTAGATCTGAATATTTTGATATGCTTTCTTGCTTGTTTTTCTACCAGAGCTTTAAAGTGTTAGGCCCCTATACTACTAGTGTAACCCCTTATTGTTATTAGTACAACCCCCTTATTATATTGTTGTGCCCATGTAGTCCCCATATTGTTATTATTGTGCCCCACAAAAGCCCACTATTGTTATTATTGTGCCCTTACATTATTATTGTTATGTCAGCTCTGATTATATTATGACCCCTTAGACTTCTATATATATAAAGGAGGTCTTGTCATTTGTATCATCCAAGAATTTTTCATTTGTGTAATGTAAAGGAGGTTACCCCCTTGAAGAGGCTTATTTCTAAGGCATTCATATACCTTTTCTATCTTTTTGTGCGTTGGTTTCATAACATAACATGCCCCTATCCTTCAAAAGAAAAAATTCCTCAACACTTGAGTAGTTTTGGATGCTTATGTATAAAAGATTCATCCTCACATGTGGAATCTCCATCAGGTAAGTTCTTCCATTTAATGAGATACTCTTAAATTGATAGATATCATAGTTGTGGGACTCTTGTTTTCATGATTGCTTCAGGATCCACTATTGTTTTCCTTCCATGGCAAGTTTTCGAAATATAGTTTGAATTGTGAACTTGTCACCTATAACCTTCTTTAAGCATGAAACATGGAAAACTAAGCGTACATGTGAAGATGTAGGCAACTCCAATTTGTATTCAATAGTACCAATATTTTGCAACACCTTGTGAGGGTCATAGTACTTGGGTGATAATTTATTATCCTTCTTAGATTTCTTGAGGGACATTTGTTTGTATGGTTGTAACTGTGAAAATACCCAATCACCCACATCAAATCTTCTTTCATTGTGATGTTAATATGCTTATTGTTTCATTCTATTATGTGTCAGAGTTAGGTTGTCCTTTAAGAGTTATAGGACTTGTTGTTGATGTTCGATGTGATATTCCACTACTTTAACCTTAGCATTATATTTTATATACAATGTGATGGACGACAGTTGATATCCATAAAGCACCATAAATGGGCTCCTTTTTGTTGTAGTATGGAAGGAAGTGGTATACCACCATTCTTCCAGATGTAACCACTTGACCAATTGTGTTTGTTTATCATATACAAATCAACAAAGATATCCTTCCAAACATTTGTTCACTATCTCAATTTTCCCATCAGATTGAGGATGATTTATGAGCTAATTGAGGACCAAGATAAGAAAATATTTTTTTCCAAAAATTTCTAGTGAAAATGGGATATTTGTCGCTTACAATAATCTTTGGGCTTCCATGTAGCTTTTGAATTATTTCCACAAATGTAGTAACAATTGTATTGTATTTGAAAGGATGAGATAGTGTACAAAAGTGTGCATACCTGGTAAGTCTATCAATTACCACCATTATGACACTCTTTCCTTCATAATTAGGTGGACTTGTGATAAATTCCATTGATACCTCCTCCAAACACTAAGTTGGAATAGCTAATGGTGGTAAAAGACCTGGGCTCTTAATTGTGTCAACTTTGTGTTGTTGGAAAACCAAACATTCTGCCACAAACTTCTGAATATCACATTTAAGGCCATCCCAAAAAACATTCCATCTTGACCCTATGGTAATTTTTTATAACTTATGAGTTCCCTCCTATAGGAGAGGTGTGCAATTCTGAAAACAAAATTGTTTGAGTTGGGCGTTCTTACATACATATAAGAGATCTTTATACCAAAATGAATAATTTTTTGAGATAAATGTATCAAATGGAATGGGATCTTGCTACAAATTTTGAATGGGTGTCCACACTTCTTTGTCATTCTTTCATTCATCCCTAGATTCAATTATCCAATCAGGTTGGATAATATAAATGGCATAGAGTAATGCCTCCACATCCTCAACCCTTCTTGAGAGTGCATCTGCAACAACATTTTCCTTTACTTTTATGTAGATAATTTTATAGTCATAAGCCAACATATTTGTGACCCATTTTTGCTATTCCTTTGAATATAATATTTGTTCCAATAAGTATTTAAGACTATCACGATTTTTCTACCTTGAAGTGCCTACCCATTAGGTAATGGTGCCATTTCCTCAAGGCATGTAGTATTTCCAGCATTTCCTTCTCATAAATAGGTTTGTGAAAATTCTTTCCCTTGATTGGACGACTTTCAAACAAAATGTGTCTTACTTCTTGCATTAAAACATCAACAATTCCATTTCCTAAGGCATCACATTTCACTGTAAAGGTTGTTGTGAAATCTAGTGTAGCTAAGACCAAAGCTTGAAACATTTCCTCTTTAAGATATGCAAAGGCCTTAGTTTCTTTTGGATTCCAAAAATGAAGCTTTCTTTAGTAATTGTATTAGAGGTGTTGTCATTTCGCCATTATTCTTAATAAACTTGCAATAATACCTTGTCAACCCAAGAAATCCTTGAAGATTCCTTAAGGTTGTGGGGATTTTTCATTCCTTAATGGTTTTAATTTTGTTAGGGTCTACCTTAAAACCCTCATGA
>APFE030180286.1:16478-66983 GCA_000404065.3 Pinus taeda | reverse complement strand
TCCCCACTTCATATTTCCCTGACATAACCTATCAACCCACCAACCCTTGGTGTCGTTAAAGGAAACCCCACCACATTTAACCCTAGTCTCACTCCATTAACCCACTCATTATATTTTTAACCCCCACTTTACTCATTAATTGATTACAGTTAGTTGTAATTAATCCCCTGGGCCCCGCAAATCTTCACCCTAATTTCCCTCTCTGTAGCTTCATCATGCGACAGCCATTAGATCTCTCACCCCCAGATCTGATGACGCGCATCCATATCACGCTCACTCCCTCTCTGGCCTTTATCAACCTGAGAGCACATGAGATTCACGGTTTTGCTCGAGCCTGATTTTGCTACATGTCAACCTCTGGCCTAGATCGCGTTCCCTCGAGGAAATACCGCTTTCCTGCCAAAAGTAGTGTGATGCCCTCCAAAAGCACCTCCCTGCCCAAAGTCAAAAAGATCCATTGTTCATAAAATAATTTCCCTACCAAAATATAACCATTTCTCTTTAAAAGGCTGAGAAGCCCCATTTCATCCTTTTTCGCCCATTTTTCTATAAAACCTCAGTAATGCGTTTGCGACACCTTGAGCCTCTGCGACCAAAATTCACTGTCATCTATCACCCGAAGAAGCTTCGCACACCTAGTTTGAGCATCCAGTTCATGTCTACAGCCATCGTACCCTCCGCAGTCACCATTCAAACCAATTTGCAAATTTCCAGGTATTTTGAGAAAAAACCAAAACAACCCTCTCATTTGAAAATGTAAAATAAAAGTCAAAAGGTTACAATGAAACTCAAAAAAACATAGTAAAAGGAAAAACATAAATAAACCAGATGAAAGAGTATTAGTAAAAGTGTATCAGATTGAAAAATCAAAGTGAACAAAAGTAGCCAGCAGGAAGATAAACATCATGGAAGACAGTTACAAAGCATATAGATAAAATAAATTCATGTCAAAGTAAACATAGATGAAAAAAAAGAGCAGTCAAGGTAAACAGTAAAAGTAAACATGGAGGCAGTAAGGGTTAAAGAGAGATGAAAACACTTTCACCAGAAAAATTGAACTTTATCCAAACTAAAGGTTAAAACAGTTAAAAGAAAATTAAGGTTAAAAGATGAAATCAGAGCAGGAATAGTACATTTTCCTGAAATTTCCTATTTAAGTCATACTTTTTCAGAAACTATTGTGGTCAATCCAAGATGAATTTTAGAAGACTAGAAGAGGTTGGTGTTCCTAAAAGGCCAATATACAAAAACCTATCTTACTTTTTACACAGATATTACACAAAGGGAGATAAATTCATATCTTCACAACCTATTCTTTGGACTGTGCAAAGTCCTATTTTTGACATCTTTTTGCAGAGAATATTGTGAATAGCTCGACCTACATTTGGGAAACTGAGAGAGGTTCATCTCAATAACATACTTATCTACAATAACCACTTTCATGTTTTACATATATATCTCATATTGAGATATAAAAAGGTATCACCGGACCCTAATTTTGAAGAATTTCTGGGGCAGAATGCACAAAGGAAGGAGGTAGTTAGTGACTTGGAAGCCTCATCATCAATTAAGATTTGTTATAAAATTCAAATTTGTCTTATTTTTCACCATAAATCCATAAATATAGTGCCAAATAGATTCATTAGTTTTGAGTGTCCTTTGTTTAATTTCTATTAATGTAAAACAGTTTGAGATATTTGTAAACCAATCTTGATATTTTTTCAAGATATTTCAGTTTAGGATTTGTATAAATACTTATTCATTTGAAGTATTTTGGGTGGATTATTTTAGATTTGTAGAGTTATTTTGATATTAAAACCTAAGGGTGATTGTACCACTTTCAAGTCAACAGACTGGAGCAAGTAATAAAAGCATTTCACTACAGGATTCATGAGATGAGCTGTTTGTAGTGAAGTATCTTCTTTGTTTGATTTTGTTACCTTATTATGTGTTTCATAATCTTAAATGTGTTCTAAATTTGAATGAATTAATTGGAGATATCACTCAGAATTTGTTTAAGTACACTCTTTTTTGCACATTTAGTCATTTACATGTTTTCCTCTAATACTCGGATTTGAGAACCCTTAATTGCTCTGCCATCCTAGTTGACTTCTTTCATTCCTTCCAGAGTCTGGCTTAGGGATCCCTTAATTTCTCCCCGGATCCAATTTGAAACCATTTCATCATTTATCCTTTGAGATCTGCAGTAACTCATCTATCTTGCCTTGTAGAAACTGTTTTTAGAACTGAATCTAGTCTTGTTTGTCTGACATTTGAACCCATAGCCCAATGGTAAAAGAAAACCTCTGTTCATCTAAGTAAGGTGATCCCACCACCCAAATTCAAACCAAAACCCAAGTGCAAACAATAACTAGCCTAAAATCATCTTAACTAAAACAAATTTAAATTATAAAGAGAGAGCCCTCTCTGAGCATCAGGAAGGCTAGGTCCTGATCTCCAAAAGTGGTTTGTGGTTACCTCTATTATTTCTTTTTCTGACAACTTCGAAGAAATTTTGGAGTGATAACATAATTGGTAGCCATACAGGGGATGACTAAAAGTTTCTTTAGGAATATTTTACAAGTTCATGTCTGATCTATGATGGTGGATAGTGACCAAACACACAAAGGTTAAAATCATCCATCTGGCAACTCCAAATCAATTTCACAATCAAGACTCCACTGGAGGAATGAACCTGAAAGAACAATATGGGAAGATCAAGTTTCTAACTTTGATTGTTATCCAAGACATCATGCTTTTTCTCATCAAGAAGGTTTTTCAATGTATATTGTATTTTAGAGAAGATATTAGATTACTTTTTAATTATTTTCCTTTGAAAATTGTAAATATAAAATCTCCTTACACATTTGAGAAACATTCTTCTAAATCTTATGATGATAATTTTCAATCAAGAAATATCAAATAATCAACAATGATCTTACAATCCCTGTACATATTCCTATACCTTGGAAAGTTCCTGATAGGTATAAGCCACTCAACTTACCTCCTACACTCCATGTTTTCCCTAACAATTAGTACAAGTATATCCCTAGGTTTGATGGAGAAGATGGTGAAATCACTGCCCAAAAACATATTCAAGGTTTTGAGAATTATCTAGACTTATTTGAGATTGATGAAGATGATGTTAGAATCAGACTTTTTGCTCTCTCTCTTTGTAAAGTAGAGTAAACAGTTGGTTCAAGAATCTACCTATTGCGAGAATCTCAAATTTCCAACAGTTTTTCAAAATTTTCCTTGATAGATGGATAATCAAAGTCAATATTTTTGTGATCTTAGAAGAATATAATCAGTTAAAAAGAAAGCCAAATGAAACAATAAAAAAAAATTCTAACAGATTTAATCAAATCTATTATTCAATGCCATCAAATATAAGACCTCCTGATTCAGCCCTCTTGCAATATCCAAAAGCATTTTATCCAGAGATAGAATTTCAGCTAAGAGAAAGAAACCCCTCGGTACTGGAACATATGCAGAACATTGCAGTAGATGTATAAGTTAATCTACAAATTAGAAGAGAAAAGTTGAAAGTAGGATTGGAGAAAAACAACATTGCAGAGGTAAAACTGAACATTTTGGTAAGAAAAATAAAGGAAAGGATACAGAAGATCACCACGAAAGATAATTTTTTTGTTCAAAATCACTATGATACATTTATTTCATAAAAAGAAGAGGTTTATAACCATGAACAAATTCCTAATAATTCCAACTGCCATAGATCAGAAGATAGATGTACAGAGCAATATGTAGAGAGGAAATCTCCTGATCTAATGTGTATGTTTGATGACATTACTTATTTTAATGATTTTCCTAAATATGATCAGTATGATGACAATTATGTTCTTCAAATCCAAACTAACTTTACAAAGCAATCAGAAACTAGTTTGGGAAATAAAGAAATTCAATTTCAGCAGCATCAAAACAGTGATCATCTTATTCATATCAGCTATGAAAGTGCTGAAAAATTGGAAATAAGTGAAGCTTCTTTTCGTTTTTGTTTTGCTTCATTTTAGCTCAACAGAGAAAACTTTAAAGCAATAAAAAATCAGTAGTCTTTAGCTGTTGATATTGACAACAAAGAAGACAATGAAAATCTTAATCAAGATTCTTCAGTTTCACAAGTGTAGTTATCAAATTCTATTGAGATGTATGGTTAGATGACACAAGAAAGTTATATACCACTATGTTTTGAATCATTTTAGTTTTTAAAGGAAATATGCTATAATATCTCCAAAGAAAAGGATGAACAACATGCAGAAATCCACGAAGTCCCATTAAAACCCATATGTAATAGGTTGCAACAATCCTTCCACGTCATTTATGATTCAATAGTTGATTTGTTAGATGAGGAATGCAATCAGAATTTTTCTCCATTAACTAACTATGAGATTCGAAATCAAGATGATAAAGGTTTCACTAGACAAACATTTCAATCAGTAGAAATATCATCACAAAGCTTATCTAAAAATCTACAGGGTGATAAATATGAAAATGACATTTCAATTTCATGGCATGGAGGCCATCTAGAACAATTGTATAGTTTCTTAGATCAGTTAAACATTGGTGTATATATCTTGGAAGATCCTTTTGTACAGTTTCTAGAGTCAAGAAAGGAAATCAAGTATCTCCTTATCTTCTCATTTGTTGACAAGGTTATAATTGGTTTTAGAATATCAGTTTTGATCACAAACAAGTAAATGCAACAAAATACATCAAATTACATAATGCTTGAATGGTTGCATTGGTTGTTTCATTTTACCTAACTAGAAGTTGAATAGCTAATTAGAGTAAGTAGGTAGGAATTTAGTTTGTTTTAGTTTTCAGTTTTCAGCAAGTTATGAAATAATTCATTACAATTTGAAGCCCGGAGAGAAGGTCCTAAAGATCTTGATGATCTATTAGTTTGGTTTGAGAATTGCAGTACCTTCTTTCAGTTTCAGATCAGATTTCAGTTTGCTGAAAAGGGTGTATTTTCAGTTCAAGAGTTTCAGTCACAGATATTATACAACAAAGCATATACATGTTTGGGATCAGACTACTACTCGATGGTGTTCTTGACATCTCACAAGGAGATGCCATCCCCATGTGGAGCCACTGTTAGGGTCCTATAATAATAGGATTCATAATTTTGAATTGACTATGGTCAGTATTGTAATATTGTAAATATCATTGCTTTCTACAAATGTATTCCCAAATTAAAAAATGTAAACAGGGTATGTCCTAAAAAAACAATCAAAGGAAAAAAAGGAACAAAGATCAAAAAATTGAAAAATGTGAACCCCACAAAAGAGATAAAAATAGATCATGAAAGTGTGCAAATTCAAATGCCACTAATATTTTACTTTTTCTGCAAATAATCATTATGTGTAGCTTGTTTAAAATACCATAATCCATGATAAGTCAAATAGCTTAATCTTGGCTTTTCATGCTTTAAATTTAATGTTGATAGATAGAGAATAAATATCTAGTAGAATAGTTTAATCTTGGTAGATCAATAGTTAAAATAAAGAATGATAGGGAGCTCAACAGTTTAATATGAGCTCTTGGATGAAATAAGGTTTGAATTAGTTATTTTGTTGTTTCAAAGAAAAATGAATAAGGGTTTGCAAGCTCAAATGCACCCATATAAATAAGGAATAAAATGTTAAAATAGCATATGGGTACGTAAAAGAAATTTTTACAATCATGGATAAACATCATTTGGCATATTACTAATTTCCCTCCCCACAATGTGCTCCAGTACTAAAATCCTTCAATCATAAAGGCTCAAAGCATTTCTATGACTTTTGGTGGGACCAGACCCTTGGCTTAATGACTCATGGACATCAAGTATTGGATGCCACCTTATTGAAACCCTTCTCATTCATGAAAACACCCTTTTCCCTTTACATCACTCATTTTACCCTACAAAATCCCCTTTTCCTAAGTTTAGAAAACATTTTACCTAAGAAAGGTAAAACCCCCTTAACTAATTCCCCTCTCATTCAAAATACTCAAAAACGCACAAAAAATTCTTTTATCCTAAGTATAAGTGTTAAATGTTAATATAGGGCTACCATAGTGAAGAAATTCAAACCAAACATCATATTATACATTATGCTTACTATATTTTACATTCTGCACATTAATTTCATATTAATGTACTAAGCTAATGTATTAGCTCCTCAATATACATTTTCCCCCTATTAAATAACTCCTTCATATATAATATCCAAACCCCAATTTCATTATAAACTATAGTTTCATCCCCTGCATTGTTTACATTAACTCCCCACTTCATATGTCCCCAACATAAACCTATTAACCAACCAACCCTTGGTGCCATTAAAGAAAACCCTACCACATTTAACCCTAGTCCCACTTCATTAACCCGTTCATTATATTTTTAACCCCCACTTTATTCATTAATTGATTGCAATTAGTTGCAATTAATTCTCCCAGGCCTCGCAAATCTTCACCCTAATTTCCCTCTGTGCAGCTTCACCACCCGATAGGTGTTAGATCTCTCACCCCCAGATCTGATGAGGCACATCCATATCGTGCTCACTCCTTCTCCGACCTTTATTAGCCTGAGAGCATGCGAGGTTCGCGGTTTTGCTCAGGCCCGATTTGGCTACGTGTCAGCCTCCGGCATAGATCGCGTTCCCTCAGGGAAATACCGCCTGCCTGCCAAAAGCATTGCAATGGCCTCCAAAACTGCCTCCCCGCCCAATGTGAAAATAGTCCACTATTCATAAAATACTTTCCTTGACAAAATATAACCGTTGCCCTTTAAAAGGATGAGAAGCCCCATTTCATCATTTTTCGCCCGTTTTTTTGTAAAACCTTAGTAATACGATTGTGACACCCTAAGCCTCTACGACCAAAATTCACTGCCCTCTACCACCCAAAGAAGCTCCAGACACCCAATTTGAGCATCCAATTCACGTCTACAGCCACCGTACCCTCTGCAGTCACCATTCAAACCAGTTTACAAATTTCCAGGTATTTTGAGAAAAAACCAAAATGACCCTCTCATCCAGAAAATGTACAATAAATTCAAAAGGTTGCAGTGAAAGTCAAAAAAACACAGTAAAAGGAAAAAGCTAAATTAGCCAGATGAAAGAGTATCAGTAAAAGTGTATCAGATTGAAAAATCAAAGTGAATAAAAGCAGTCAGCGGGAAGACAAACAGCATGGAAGACAGTTACAAAGCATACATATAAAATAAATTCATGTCAAAGTAAACATAGATGAAAAAAACAGAGCAGTCAAGGTAAACAGTAAAAGTAAACATGGAGGCAGTAAGGGTTAAAGAGAGATGAAAACACTTTCACTAGAAAAAATGAAGTTTATCCAAACTAAAGTTTAAAAAAGTTAAAAGAAAATTAAGGTTAAAAGATGAAATCAAAGCAGGAATAATACATTTTCCAAAAATTTCCTATTTAAGTAATAATTTTTCAGAAACTATTATGGCCAATTTAAGATTCATTTTCAGAACCTAGAGGAGTTTTGTGTTCCTAAAAGGCCAATATATAAAACCCTATCTCACTTTTACATAGGTATTACAAAAAGGGAGATGAATGCATATATTCACAACCTATTTTTTGGACTATGCAAAGTCTTGTTTTTGACATATTTTTGCAGAGAATATTGTGAACAAATGGAGCTGAATTTTTGGAAACTGAGAGACTTTTATCTCAATAACATACATATATACAAAAACCTCTTTCACTTTTTACATATCTATCTCAGATTGAGATATACAAAGGTATCACTGGACCCTAATTTTGAACAATGCAGAATGCACAAAGGAAGGAGGTGGTTAGTGACTTGGAAGCCTCATCATCAATTAAGAGTTGTTGTTAAATTCAAATTTCTCTTCTTTGTCACCATCAATACATAAATATAGTGCCAAATAGATTCATTATTTTTTAGTGTCCTTTATTTGAGTTCTATTAATGTAAAACAGTTTGAGATATTTGTAAAACTAATCTTGATATTTTTTCAAGATATTTCAGTTTAGAATTTGTATTAATACTTCTTCGTTTGAAGTATTTTGGGTGGATTATTTTACATTTGTATAGTTATTTTGATCTTAAAACCTAAGGGTGATTGTACCACTTTCAAGTCAACAGACGGAGCAGGTAATAAAATCATTTCACTACAGGATTCATGAGATGAGCTATTTATAGTGAAGTATCTTCTTTGTTTGATTTTGTTACCTTATTATGTGTTTCATAATCTTAAATGTCTTCTAAATTGGAATTAATTAACTAGAGATATCACTCAGAATTTGTTTAAGTACACTCTGTTTTGCATAGTTAGTCATTTAGATGTTTTCCTCTGATACCCAGATTTGAGAACCCTCAATTGCTCTCCCATCCCAGTTGACTTCTTTCATTCCTTCTAGAGTCTAGCTTAGGGAACCCTGAATTTCTCCATGGATCTGATTTGAAACCATTTCACCATTTAGCCTTTGAGATCTGCAGTAACTCATCTATCTTGCCTTGTAGACATTATTTTTAGAACTAAATCCAGTCTTGTTTGTCTGACATTCGACCCCATAGCCCAATGGTAAAAGCAAACCTCTGTTCATCTAAGTAAAGTGATCCCACAACCCAAATTCAAACCAAAACCCAAGTGAAAACAATAACTAGCCTAAAATCATCTTAACTAAAACAAAGTTAAATTATAAAGAGAGAGCCCTCTCTGAGCATCAGGAAGGCTAGGTCTTGATCTCCAAAAGTAGTTTGTGGTTACCTCTATTATTTCTTTGTTTGACAACTTCAAAGAAATTTTGGAGTGATAATAGGACATAGAAAGAAATTCAAATCCTTGGCTATCTTACAATGAATAAAATTATGGGTACCACCTAAAACAATAAAAATAATATATCCTTCTATCTTGAGAGTTTGAGGGGTACTAATTCTTTCCAATGCATTACAAGATATGTTTAGATTTATTTATTATTTTTCAACCCCTGGGGTTGGTTTCTAATGTATATATTCTTCTTTCAATATTTCTTGTTCTTTTTCTTCCTCCTATTTACAATCTAAGTAAAATAATTTCTTATCAGCACACTTATGACCTTTAGTGTATTTTCTATCACAACTGTAACAAATCCATTTTCGCTTTTCCCTTTAGTTGTTGTGGTGTCAACCTTGTAGTTCAACGGACGCTAGGATTGACAACACTTCAATCTTTATTGTTGTGAGTGGTAGACCTCCTTATTTCCATAATTTTTCTTTCAACTCTTCTTGCCACTCTGAATACATTCTCTAATGACTTAGGTTCCCAAGGGTGAACCTCATGTTGGATTTTTTCCTTTAATGTCCCTAAGAATACATCAATCAAACGGTCCTCTTGAATATTAGCTACCTTGATATTCACTCTTTGGAAGTCCTCAATCTTCTCTACAACTAAACCCTTTTGTTTAAGATTTATCAATTGGCTAAAGAAGGTATCGATCTTTGTATCCTCATAATGTGTTATCAATTTCTCCATAAAAATTGTCCAAGTGACAAGGGATTTACGAGAACAAAGTTATTGATACCATACAAATTTATTTGGTGCTAAACATAAAGATGTAATATGTACCTTTTATGTGTGTTGCACATTGTGTAGAACAAAGAACTACTCCATCTATAATATCCATATTGTGGGATCCCTTCCATCAAAATTCCTCATATTGATTGTTGGAATATGGTTAGTCTTCAACCCAAATTTAGAGTCTCTAAAATCATGATTCACATTCCTTTTGTTCTCATCATGAGTTTCATGGAATACCTTGTCACCAGTAGGAAGCCTTTCTTGTAGAAACTTTGTCAAACCTACCTTCAAACCTTTTGTGTATTCTTTTGTTTCCACTTTTATGTCTTATTTTAAAACTTCCATGTCCCATTTTATCTCTAATTTCATCTCTTCCAATTCATTTTTGGTTTTGCGAAAGTGAAATTTGTTGCATTTGGTCTCATAATTTTGATATAACATATTGCATCTTTTCCTCTTCTTCATGTGTCGCAGTAGAGCTTTTTGAGCGCTTAATGGGTGTAAAAAAAATTGTTTTGGAGGAATTTTGGGACCAATTAATTATATCTATGCTTCATTATTCCCTTTGAATCATTTCACAATGCTTTTTCAAACAAAATCTATGCAAATTTAAAAAAACACACCTTTTAAGAGCTTGATTTTGAGCTTGTTAATCTGGCTGACCTTGAAACTATTGTATCTATGTTACTTTCACCTCCCAAGGTCTGAAATTTCATATTGAAGTATCTATTTTTGTATTCTTTCCAACACCACAAGTAAAATTGATATTGGATTTTCACGATAAAGTTATGCCAAATCTCCCATGATGACTTGATTATGGACTAGTTCAGTAGAGACAACTTGTACGGGATGCCACATGTCATTGTTTCAAACATTAGCAAAGAAAATAATAGCCAAGAAACTATAGTTTATGCAACTTTAGTCACATTTTATTGAATTCAAATTTGACCCTCAAAGAGAATGTTATGACAAGTTTCTCTAAGCCACATATTTGAAACTAAATTCTGGAGCATACAAAAACCCTCACTTCCTTTGACCATATATCCAAAAATGTAATAAACCAAGGTCTTAAATTTTAACCAAATATTCATCAAGATTTCACCTCCAAGTGGTAACAATTTCACAAAATGAAGCTTCATAAAAAATAAATTATATCGAAAATTCCAAAGTGGCCCGTTTTAAGCAACAAAACCCTAGGATCAAGAGTTTTGATACCAAATGTTATGTATTCATATCAAATTAACATAGAAATATCAGGAAATATAGGTAAACGACTAGATAATAAGCCACTTAGAGGGGGGAAACCTCCATTTATATCACATAAATGAACAATTCTTGGATGATTCAAATGGCCAGACCTCCTTGGTATATATAGGAATCTAAAGCATCAAATATAATTAGGACCTACATAACAATAATAATGTAAGGGCACAACAATAAAAGTAGTGGGCATCTATGGGGCACAAAAATAAAACTATAGGGGCTATACTAGTATTATAGGGACCTAACACATTGCTCATGTTATATCAACAAAAGGGGGAAGCTTGCAAATAAGGAGAAGCATCAATTTGGGCCCAAGTTACAGACATGAAGAGTCATGTTGCAGTCAAATGAATTACAAATATTTGAAAAAGAATACAAAGTGAAGTATCACATACAGTTAGACAAGAGGATTTAGAAGTATGAAAACTCTCAGACAACCAAATGCAGTTCAGTAGTAGTTATAGATATAAAGAACTTCATTGAAGAAATTCTTCAATCAAAGAACAATTGTAGATATAAAGGTGAAGTTACAATCATGGGTAGATGGTTGAAGTATCATATTGAGAAATTAAATCCCTTTTCCATTCATGTCAAAAGGGGAGATATTTCAGCTATAGGGAGCCCTTAATAATTCAACGACATAGATCAATTATTGGGGGTTGCCATCAATGACAAAGGGATAGATTGTTGAAAATATGTTTTCATTGTTGTCAATGCCAAGGGGTGTAATTTTAAACACAAAGTGAGCAGCCTGGATCAATTAATACTAGGGAGAGCACAACTGGATTCACATGTCAAATCCTTGGATAAGGAATGAAATAGAGAAATTTGGGCCCTTTAACATTCAATGAGTAGCTTTAGCCAATGCATTGCAATACATCAAAGATTTAAAACTAGTATTCATTTTAGGGGATGACAACCTCCTCAGAGCTTAACCACAACGGCGATCAAAAATGACATCAAGGTAATAAACTATTGAGGGAAAGTGGTATACGATGAACGGATTCAACGCTCACTCCTCCCCCCCCCACCACTCCTCTCCTTACAAAAACTACTAACAACCACCTCTCCACAAAAAAAATCTTGAAACTTCTTAAGGAAGTACAAAACCAATTTAGGGTAATGTGGCACTGGTGGGGCTTAGTACGATAGGCCCATCATTAAATGATGGAAAAAATTGTAACACCATTCTCCCACATCTACCCAAGCCACTGGCCAGCAGGGATAAACATGTGACGAGAGGCCACTATGATATGGTTTGACCTCCTAAGTCACGTTAAGGAAGTGGAACAGATGGAAACACACCATACAAACATTAATTATCAGCCACAGGACCCTCACGAACTAATACAATATTGTATACAACTTGCCTTAGGGTCTCACTGATCTTTTGGGCAATTTAAGGCTTAGTCTCTCCCATACTATAAGCATGAGTGTGACCAACATCTCAAATTATCTCTCATAGGCTTACCTGCCAGCGACCAAAGACCAAAACTATTAACACTATGCCAACAACTCCTAGATTTGAGCCACCTTTTCAGGCCCATAGCCTAAGTCACTTTCCAGAATTGAACCATCTCTTATGATTAATAAAATAACATGTAAATGATAGTACTAAAGAAAATACTTGTTCATGACCTTCACTAGACCCCTACTAGCCATGACAAGAACTTTATCAAACAAATTTGAAATGTGTAATCTACAGGTATAATAAACAGCTCTGAGCATAAGGGTCTCATACTTAGCCGAGAATCGCTAAGAACCATTGATGCCTCAAGACATCAACTTTGATTCCATCCATTAGGTCATAGATACATTGATCATTCAATTACAAGTAAAAACATGAGGAGATCCATATATGGATGTTGTCATAAAACACATACATAATGAACATAATAGGGACATAAATACTCATGAAATTACAACCATATAAACCACATACAATCCATCAAGATTCTCATATAAATACAAGGAGAAATAACCTTTTGTTAATGATGCAAAATCAAAACCCGGGATAGGACTTCCACATTCCACCCAACTGTAGAATGGTCGAGCCAAATCTCTCTTCAACCATTCACCCTCGTGCCATATTCCAAGAATGAATATGGGATCTCATATAACACATCAATAAAAAACCATCGAGGGCTTCAAGTGGCCATCCACCTCAACCCATCAAATAGTGATTCCACCTCACAGTCGAACATCAAAAAACCATCATCAGATTGGTCTCTATCCTAGCCTTTCAGGGCTCTAGAGCATTTGTCCAACCAAGGCTCTAGGACTAGTAACTCAACCCATAGCTTTTGTTGGGCTCTAGAGTGTTTGTTCAACAAAGGTTCCAGGACTAGTAACTCAACCCACCAAGGGCTCCAGAGCATTTTCCAACCAAGGTTCTAGGACTAATAACTCAAGCCAAGTCATTCCAAGGCTCCTGAGCATTTGTCCAACCAAGTCCCCAAGACTATTAACTCAACCCAAGCTAAGGAAACATGAGAACCAACTAAAAACACAACAATGAAAATAATCCCACAATCACCATGTTATCCATGAAATGGTAAGACTAGGAAATTCACTGTCAATCCCGACATCCTCCTTGCCAATGACAAATCACAACCAAAAATCTACATGCATATACCATGCATGCCAAAAATAGTGAAGGAAACATACATGTAACTCGGTACCTGCAAGAAAATCTAATGTAGCTATTGATCCTAATGCCTTCTTGAGCTTTCCTTCTCTTCCTTTGCCTTCTTGCTCTAGGAATCCAAGTATGCCACACCCTCCAAGAGTGCTCCAAGAAAATTGTAAGTCTCCAAAAGTATGAGAGAGAGAATAATGAGAGACTCCAAAAATTCATTGAAAAAATGTTACCAACTGATCCTCAAAAGCTTTTTATGAATGAGGCCTTTATTTTCTTCCTTTTCCATTATTTTCCTTTAATTTCCTCCTCACATGCAACCTGTGGCATTTCACCTCCTTTTTCTCCAAATTTCCATTATTTTCATAAATAAATGCGGTAAAAATGACATTTTTCCTTTCAAAGCGTTAGACATTGCCTTTTCCAATTTCCTTAGCCATAACCAATCACAAGTGATCGCCATCACTAAGATTCTACCCAACTTTCAACTTGGAATAAGTGTCCCATCATCTGTGGTTATTATTTTTAACTTGTATTACATGGAATTTTCATTAGGGATATTATAGAACCCTACCCCTTGGGAGACACCATCCTCGGTGTTCAATCACACATATACCTTAGGAACTTGCTAAAAGAAGACATATTTCTCATGGAGCTTTATAACACAGCTCGATGTAGTATTTACAATGAAATATCTTCTCAACACAAAACACCATAACAACATCATAACATACTGCATAGTTGAGCTTTATAACACAACTCATTATGGTATTTAAAATGATCATCCTGTTGAGTAATAACCCACATCATATCATAACATCATGATAACACAAGCACATGATATCATAGTAACATGAAAACATAGTCATAATGAGATAACACTCATATCGAATAGTAGAGCTTTATGACATAGCTCATGGTGGTATATACATCCATATACATGTGTACATAAGGAAACATTACCAAAAATATATACCAAAACATATACCAAAGCATATATCGAAACACATAGTAACACCATATCTAAGAATATATGAAAACATCATATAGCATATACCAAACCATCATAAAGAATATATCAACCACCATAAAACACATATCAAACAACAATAAAGCATATACCAAACCACCAAGCCAAAACTGCTTTGCCTCAACTGGAAAATAAGGAGGATACATAACCCGCATCTAATCTGCCATCTCCCATGTAACTTCATCGGGCCCAAAGTGCTTCCATTGCACCTTAACTTTCTCTATTGCTTGGTTCCAGAGCATGAGCACCTTTTGCTACAATATATAATGAAGCTTCGGCAGGAATTCTCCATCTAGTTCCACCTGCAATATAGACCATTCAATCACATGATCTTGATCCTTGACATACTTCTTAAGCAATGTTACATGGAAAACATCATGGACTTTCACTATCGGAGGCAGTACAAGTGGATATGCTACTAGCCTAATCCTCTCAATGATATTGAAGGGTCAAAAAAACCGTGGTGCCATCTTAGCACATGATCCAATCTGCAAAGAGCTCTTTTTCAGTTTGATGTGCAAGTACACATGTTCCCCAACCTAGAAATCCTTGAACAACCTGTTCTTATCTGCATAAATCTTCTTCCTATCCTATGTTTCCTTTAGACTCTTCTTGATTACCTACATTTCATGTTCCATGTCTACCAACATATCTAGTCCAATCAACACCCTGTTAATTGGATCACTCCAACTAATGGGAGTTTTACAACTCCTCCCATGCAAGGCCTCAAAATGACTCATCCTCAGTGACTCCTTATAATTTTTGTTGTATGAGAACTCTACCAAAGGGAGATAGCCTTCCTACTTCCTCTGTTGATGCATCACATACATCCTCAGCATGTCCTCCAATATCCTATTGACCCTCTCTATCTGTCCATATATCTATAGATGATAAGTTGTGATGAAGGCCATATTTGTGCCAAACCTACAAATAAATCCTTCCCAAACTTATAAGTGAACTTCGCATCCCTGTCCGACACAATATTCTTTGGAACACCATGCAATTTGACCACCTCTATGAAGAATACCTGTGCTACATCATTAGCTAAGATTATAGATTTAACCAGAATGAAGTGTGCAAACCTTGTCAATCTGTCCACAATGACCATAATGGAATCATGTTGCCTTACTTTCTTTGGAAACCCTATGATGAAGTCCATGCAAATGACATCCCATTTCCACTCTGGAATCATGATCAGTTGTAGCAGTCCACCTAGATGTTTGCATTCTGCTTTCACTCACTAGAAATCAAAAACATCTAGCCACGAAATTTGTTACATCTCTCTTCAAATTCGGTCGATAGTAAAATCTCATCACTATTGTCAGTGTCTTCTAGTAACCTGGGTGACCTGAATAAGGTTTCACATGAAACTACTTCAATATCACCTTCTTGAGCTCGTTGTTATTTGGTACAAATATCCTGTCTTGGAACCTAATCAAGTCATCTGCTGTAAGACAATAATCCATACCCCATGCACCTACACCTCTACCTATACCTGTACATGTAACAACATCTTGTTGTAACCTATGCACAATCTCCATATACCTAACATCTTGCTAACCTACCTGCTAGATCCTATCCTATAAGACTGTCCCATAGGAACTCATAGATGCCAAATGATTTACCTATACCCATCTACTGAGAGCATCTACCACCATGTTCTATTTACCTTTGATTTACCTTATCCCAAAATCAAACTCACTGATCGTGGCCAACCATCTAGCCCATATCACATTCAGATTCGGTTGTTCAAACAAATACCTCAATCCAATGTGATCACTCATAAGTACAAACCTCCTGGAAAGAATATAGTGTATTCACATCTTCAATGCATGTATGATTGCTACTAACTCCAAATCATGTGCCTGTTAGTTCTTCTCATACTCATTTAGTTTCTGGGACTCATATCATACCACTTGTCCATCCTCCATAAGGACTCCACCAAGCCCTCTCTTGTAAGCATCTCTGCACACCAAAAACTCTTTTTCCAGATCTGCAATCTATAGCACTGGTGCATGTGTCAACAACTGCTTGATTTTCCCAAAGCTAGCCTTTCCCTCCTCTGTCCATTTGAACTTCTTAAATTTCTTCTACAATTATGTGATGGGATAAGAAATCTGTGAGAAGTTCCTAATGAACCTCCTATAATAACTTGTCAAACCCATGAAATATCTCACCTCATCCACACTCTTAGGAGATACCCACTCAATGATGGCTCTTATCTTTTCTGGATCTACTGCAATCCACTCCTTTTGGAGAAAAAATTCCCCAAGTAGTGTACCTCAGTCTAAAAAAATCTACACTTACTAAGCTTAGAATATAATTGATGCTCTCTCAACAACCTCAACACTACTACTAAATGTTCGACATTATCTTCCTCATTTTTAAAATATTCCAGGATATCATCAATTAACACAATAACAAAATTATCCAAATATGGATGCAACACACTATTCATCAAACACATAAATGTAGTTGGAGCATTAGTTAAGCCAAATGGAACAACAACAAACTCATAATGCCCGTACCTAGTCCGGAAAGTGGCCTTGTAAATGCCTTCCTCTTTGATGTGTACCTGATGATATCTGGATCTCAAGTCGATCTTGGAGAACACTATTGCTCCCTTCAGTTGATCGAACAAGTCATCAATCCTTAGCAATGGGTACCTATTCTTGATGGTCAATTTGTTCAACTACCTATATTCAATGCATAATTTGAGTGTTCCATCTTTCTTCTTTACAAACAATACCAATGCGCCCCAAGGTGATACACTCATCCTAATGTACCCCTTGTCCAACATTTCCTTCAATTGCAACTTTAACTCAACCAACTTAGGTGTGCTCATCCTATAAGGTGCTTTTGATGTTAGAGCTACCCCTGTCACTAACTCAATAGAAATGTTTACCTCCCTATGAGGTGGAAACTCTGTAATGTCCTCAACAAATACATCCTTGAACTGTTGTAAAAATGGGTACCTACTCAACACACCTATATCCTCAACTTCCTTACCCTTATCATTAGAGATGTTTACTGTGAATAGTTTACACCCTTTCCTGTGGCTACGCTTTGCTTGCATACTTGTCACCATCCTAACTAGTGTAGCTTTCTTCTAACCCTGTAAGACTCTTGTTTCTCCATTGTCATCTACACACTCAATGGATTTATCATAACAATCTACCTTGGTTCTGTGAAGATACAACCAGTCCATTCCCAACAACATATTGTATGAACCCAATGGTAATACATTCAAATGTGTTGCAGTAGGCATAACAATCAGATCTAATGCACAAGCCCTTACCCATTGATGAACTCACTTCTTTGTACCTGTATCCAACTAAACTAACCAAGACTCTACATGTAATTACTTACTCAAACCACACTTATCCACCAAGTTAAGACTAACATAGCTATAATTAGATCCAAGGTCAATAAAAATAGAAATAACTTGATCAGAAAGCTTACCATCCATTTCAATGATAGATTCCTGAAGCTCTACTTGTTTGTTATCCAATGCTGCATAGATATGTGCAATACTCTAACTAGCATATCCAATATTTTGTGCCTCCTGCGCATTGTATATCTTAGGCCTACCACTATGGTACTTTGGACAATCCTTCTTGTGATGATCTCCTCCACAAGTCCAACACTACATGGGCTCCTTATTCTACTCCTTAGATATGTGTCACTGTCCTCTATCTGATGCATTGAACCTCTCAGGTGGTGCAACATTATCCTTGTTACCCAAATCCTATGGTCTTACTCAATTCTTGTCCCATTTTCCCTTGTTATTTGCATTACCTCTCCAGTCTGGTTTCGTCTCCATTCTACACTCTGATTGTTCATAGCATTGCTTCAATTTTCAGATTGCCTCCTTCAATGATCTAGGCTCGTCAAACTCATTCCTATCTTTGAATGCAACTGGTAACCCACTAATAAATATCTAAATCTTAGCATTCTCCTCCTTAAGGTAAGGCAAATATCTTAAAAACTCCAAGAATCAGCTAGTGTACTCATCATTTGTCATGGATCCCATATTTAGCTCATAAAATTATTTCACCCTGTCATCAAAGTATCTTTCTGACAAATACTTCTTCTCGAATAGCCGCTCCAACTCACTCCAATTCAAATCTTCCTCATTTATACCTCTGGCATTATTCATGTCCTCCCACCAAATGTCTGATTTTCCTTTGAAGTTGAATGTAGCCACTTTAGCTTTCATGTTCTCTGAATAGTCATGCAATCTGAAGAACTTCTTCATTCCTAGAAACTATGCCTCTGCATCTTATCATTTCTTTACCTCTCCATCAAAAGTAGGTGGCTTCTCTTTCTTAAACTCATTTGGAAAATACCCCTTACCACTCCTCCTGTATGGATGACACTAATGATGAGGATAGTACTTATCTAAATTAGAACTAGAATCATACATATGTTTATCCCTTCTCTTATCCATAGTGTCTAACAATTTGCCATCTTTGGTTGTGTCATCTCTATCTGATCAATGACTACCATGTGATCTACTACCATATGCCTCATTTATCCTTCTGGTCATGGTTGATCTAAAGTGGTCTTTGTCACTGCAAATCTAACAAGCTATGAAGTATGACTACATTTACCTCTAGTAATGTTTGTTGTGCTTGTATGATTCTGTCATTATCTACCTTACAACTCCTTATTTCTTCCTTTAAACTTCTCAGTGTTACTACTAGGTCGGAAGAATTCCCAACATCACACTACTCCTCATATTCATAGGGAGAGTCTTTGTAGTTAACCATGTTGCTAGCCATTTCATATTTCTTCCTATAAGGCATATCATGTCAACGAAACCAAATCACAATAAACCAATGTACCTTAGTATAGTTCAAGGAGGATACCTCATCTGCAAGATCAACAAATCACCGTGATACATGTATAACATAATCATAACAACATTTAGAAACATAAAACATAAGCATATGACCGTGCAATTATCATTCTAGGTAGGGTCCAATCATCAATGCATGACCTCAACAACAACACACACCATGACCTCATGCATGCCAACTACCATCATTACGTCACTATACAATTGACCACATGCAAACATGAACATGCATAAGCAATGCATAACCATCCACACATATGACCAAGCATGAATGAACAATACTTGAAATGAAACCTGCAAGAATGATACCTGCAACCAAGTATACCAGAATGTAACCAAACATGCAAGAATATAACCAAGCATACTACAATGCTACATGTAGGTGACATAAATTGATATGTAACTACTTGTACACTCACAATGATGCATTCCAAAATAACACCTAAAATTTCACATGACAACATCACTACAACCATGAACAACATCATGCAAATGCAACAAGCACATATGCAAGGGTGAGACACACACATGCAACTGACATGAATGCATGACCAACAAATAGTCCATATAGTCAGTGGGGTGAACCATGCTTTGATACCACTCTCTAAAACCCTCCTACCACATCTACCCAAGCAACCAGCCAGCCGAGGTAAACATGCGACGAGAGGCATCTATGATATGATTCGACCTCCTAAGTCACGTTAAGGAAGTGGAGCCAATGGAAACAAATCATATAAACACTAATTATTAGCTACATGACCCTCAAGAACCAATCCAATACTTTAGACATCTTGCCTTGGGGTCCCACTGAGATTTTGGACAATTTAAGGCTCAGTCGCTCCCATGTTATGAGTGTGACCAACAACTCAAAGTTTCTCTCATAGGCTTTCCTGCCGGCGACCAGAGACTAAAACTTGCAGTGCTTTCTGGCTACTCTAGGATTTGAGCCACTTTTTAAGGCCCAAAGCCAAGGTCATTGCCCAAAATTGAACCATATCTTCATATCAGTAAAATAACATGGAAATGACAATCCTAAAGCAAATACTTGTTCAAGACCTTGACTAGACCCCTATTAGCCATGACAGGCATTTCGTCAAACATATTGCAAATGTGTAATCTATAGGCATAATTAATAGTTATGAGCATAGGGGGCTCATACTTAGCTGAGAATCGTTAATAACCATTGATTCCTCAACACATCAACTTCCATTCCATCCATTAGGTCATAGATACATTGATTATCCAATTATAAGTAAAAACATGAGGAAAGCCATACATGGTTGTTGTCATAAAACACATACATGACCGGTATAATAGGGACAAAAATAATCATGAAAGTACAACCATATAGACCACATACAATTCATCAAAATGATAATATAAATATAAGGAGAAATAACCTTTCACTAATGATGCAAAATCCAAACCCGGGAAAGGACTTCCACATTCCACCTGACCATAGAATGGTTGAGCCAAATATCTCTTCAGCCACTCACCCTCGTGCCATATGTTAGGGTCCTATAAATTATATAGGATCAGCTATTATTTTACCTTATTATTTGGGTTTGAGAGATGTAAATAATATTTCATCCTAAAAATTATTTCCAAGAAAAAATAGAAAAAGTAAAGAAATGGGCTTGCAAGACAAAATGCGCCCTTAGGATAAAGTAATTATGTTTTAGCATAAATTAATTTTGTTTTAATAAATTTAATCATGTAATTTGAACACGATTAATTAATATTTCATAAAACTGCAAGCAACAAAAGGTGATTTTCATATCTGTTAAGTTTTGTGCTCCATCTAACGATTCAATGGACTCCTCATCAGATCAACGGCTGGCAAGGTTTCTCACCCCCCATACCCATCCTACCTTTATCCGCAAGGGGGCGGGGGGGGTACGAAAAGTGGTTTCCTTCCCATCAATCCCACCCCTATGTGCCAACTCCATGTTATTTCACACACCCCCCCTCACAAACCACTTACCATTTCAACCCCCCTCTGAAATCTGCCAACTTTCTTCCCTTTCTCGCTAGCTCTTCCCACGCGCTCCCCTCCACTCCTATCCTGACACCTGGCCATGTCTGTTACGTAATTAACATTTGACCTTGCTGCCACTCCCACACCACTCACTCCCTACCACTTAGATTGTCCTTCCCACTCACCTCCATGTCATGTCTCCACATCATCCCCCACCTCCATTTCACCTCCCACCTCCACGTCATGTGTATGTTTCATGGCCAACTAAAACTATCTTTTTTCCCTATACAACATAGTACTTTCAAACATGGTTTACAAACAATTGAGAACGTATTTTCAAATAATAAAAGATTTTTTTCTATAACATCCTCTTGTAAAAAAACATCTCTCGTTTTTCTAACATCTATTATGGTTTGAGATATTTGGATGCATCTTTGTTGTCATGTTTTCCCAAATTTTCCTATTTTTAGTGAGTGTTTTCAAATACAGTTTTTGAGCAGGTGGAAATTAATTTTTAAAAATTGAAATTGGTTTTTGTTTCCAAAATCATAATTTACAAAAACCTCTCTCATTTTTCTAACAGATATTATGGTTTGCGAGCTACAAAGGGATTTCAGGACCCTATTTTTCAGCATTTTAGGAGGAAAAAGCTCAAAGACAGTTAGTGACTTGGATGTCAACTCATCAAATAAGAGTTGCAGTCAAATTCGAATTGCTCTTCTTTGTCCCCAAAAATCTATAAAGATAGTGCCAAGTAGATTCATTAGTTTTTAATGTCCTATATTTCAATTCTATTTGTGCAATACAGTTGGAGATATTTGTAATAAATCTTGATATTTTTTCAAGATATTTTAGTCTAGGATTTTTATAAATACTTCATCATTTGAAGTAAGAGATGTTGATTGTTAAATATAATTTCCTCTATGAATTGTAATTTTCCAGTTGCTAGAAGCATCAATAATACAAGTACATTTTCACAGGATTCATGTGGTGTATGAATTAGTGATGTTTTTCTTTTGTTCATGTGTTTAATCATTATCTCATTTTCTCTCTCATTTTTGAAAGCTTAATTACATAACAGAAAATGTGACGAATAGGATATGTTATACAAGTCACCCTATTCTGGTTGTTATTAATTTATACATTTTTTGTTGAAGTCAAATTAAGGAATCCTTCATCGCTCCTTAGTTTCTATTGTATCTTACATTTATTATGTTTCATAATCCATTTAAATTTTTGAAAGATCTAACTAGTGTAACCTAGCTTTCCCTGTGAAACTCCTTCAAAATTTGATGCAGACCTAGTTAATCTTTAGACTCCATAGCCCAATAGAATTATAACAATTTAATCAACCAAGCAATCCAATAAAAACAAATCAGTATAGTCATAACTAGCCTAAAATTCACATCAAAGATAGCTAAATTTTACATAGAGATCCCTCTCTAAAGCTAGCAGAGCTAAATCCTAGCTTCCAAAGTGGTTTTGATGTTGTCATATGTGTTTACTCCCTCAACCTCAAAAATATAGAACGTCAACATAGTAGCGACCATACTGGAGAAAGAACCTTTCAGATTCCCCACAAAAGTGTATCAAGTTCCAAATTTGATTACTGATGGTGGACAGTGATTAGACACAAGAAGGTTGTATAATTCATCTTACGACTCCATGTTCAAAGTATCTAGAGCTTCAAATTTTTTAGTGTGACTCCACTATCAAAGAATCTAGATTTGTAGAAAACTCATGGTGACTCCACTAGAAGTTGATCAGATTTCTTGCTAAACAAGATGGCATGTTATGTGGAAAATCCTCTGTCTTGTGATGTTTTAAAACAAGTCAGGGATGAATTAGCCAATTTTCAAATTGATGAAGTTTTTTAATCAGCCATGTTTCGTTGTTTGAAATTAAGAAAATTTTATCCTGAAAATAAAGCTTGTTTCGTTGAGTTAGTTGTTGAAAGATTCGAGAAGGATATTAAACTTTTGGACTATCGGATTCAATCGTATAATTTCCAAGATATTAAACAATTCTTGGAAAATATTCCTTCTCCAAAACCAAATGAGATTGTATTGCTTTTTGATTGGCAGATTGCTGAGAATTATGTTTTTGAGTACAAGACAGAAAATGAATAATGTGAATCAGGGTTTAACGTTGAGAATACAACTGATTAAATCTTCCATGCTCAATCGGTCAATGAAGGCCTGCAAGGTAAACTAATTAATCATGCCTTTACTGATCCTATAGAAAAATACATGGAGGTTCTTTTCAACTCAAGTGTTCAACCATGTTTTCATGACCAGATCCAACAACAGTTGCCATTGCACTCTACAGCTTTGATTTTATGGAAAAAAAGTCAAGTTGTCCTTCTAATTGTGCTAATAAACAATAAAATGGTTTAATTGTTTTAGGAGCTACTTGAATGGATTCATTGGAATTTTTGTATTATTTGATTCAACATAATTTTCAGCAGTGTAGAGTAGGTAGCAGTGTGCAAAGAAGATCAACACTTTGAGCATATTTTTCAAGCATTATCATCAATTTCAGTTTCAGATAGTAGTACAACTTTCAGTTCAATGTGTATTTCAGATTTCAATGTGCATAATGGTTTTGATTCCAATTTGAAGATTTTCAGTCACATATATTTTTATGATAGGGCAGGTTACATATTTGGGATCAACCCAAGGGATTAGGCTACTAGTCTACGGTGTTCTTGGCACCTCACAAGGAGAGTGCCATCCCCAGCTGGAGCCATTGTTAGGGTCCTATAAATCATATAGGATGAGTTTTTGTTTTACATAATTATTTGGGTTTGAGAGATGTAAATAATATTTCATCCTAAAAATTATTTTCAAGAAAAAAATAGAAAAAGTAAAGAAATGGGCTTGCAAGACAAAATGTGCCCTTAGGATAAAGTAATTATGTTTTAGCATAAATTAATTTTTTTTAATAAATTTAATCATGTAATTTAAACACAATCAATTAATATGTAATAAAACCCACAAGAGACAAAAGGTGATTGTCGTATCTATTAATTTTTGTGCTCTATCTGACAGTTCGATGGACTCCTCATCAGATCAACGACCAACAAGGTTTTTTAGCCCCCTACCCATCCTACCTTTATCTGCAGGGGGGGAGGGGTTCGAAAAGTGGTTTCCTCCTCGTCAATCCCACCCCTACATTTCACCTCCATGTTATTTCTCACCCCCCAAAAAACCACTTACCATTTCAAACCCCCTCTAAAATCCGCCAATTTTCTTCCCCTTTCCCACTAGCTCTTCTCGCACATTCCCCTCCACTCCTATCCCGACACCTAGCCATGTCTATTAGGTAATTAACATTTGACCTCACTATCACTCCCACACCACTCACTACCTATCACTTGGAATTTTTTCTCCACTCACCTCCACATCATCCCCCACCTCCATTTCACCTCCCGCCTCCACATCATGTGTCCGTTTCATGGCCAACTAAAACTATGTTTTCTCCCTATACAACACATTACTTTCAAAGATGGTTTACACACCACTGAGAATGTATTTTCAAATACTGAAAGACTTTTTTGTTTTTTGCATCCTCTTATACAAAAACCTCTCTCAGGTTTCTAATATATCTTATGGTTTAGGAGATTAGGATGAATCTTTTCAGGCATGTTTTTCTGAATTTTTATGCTTTTAGCCGGTGTTTTCAAATTTAGTTTCCGAGTAGTTGGAAATGAATTTTTAAAACATAAAAGTGATTTTTGTTTCCAACATCATAGTTTACACAAACATCTCTCATTTTTCTAACAACTATCATGATTTGGGACATACAAATGGATTACAGGACCCTATTTTTCATAATTTCAGGAGGAAAAAACTCAAAGACGGTTAGTGACTTGGATGCCACCTCATCACATAAGAGTTACAATAAAATTTTAATTGCACTTCTTTGCCACCAAAAATCCATAAATATAGTGCCAAGTATATTCATTAGTTTTGAATGTCCTATATTTCAATTCTATTTGTGTAATATAGTTGGATATATTTGTAACAAATATTGATATTTTTTTCACGATATTCTAGTTTAGGATTTTTGTAAATGCTTCATCATTTGAAGTAAGAGATGTTAATTGTTGAATATAATTTCATTTGTGAATTGTAATTTTCTAGTTTTTAGAAGCATCAATAACACAAGGACATTTTCACAGGATTCACGTGGTGTACGAATTGGTGATGTTTTTCTTCTATTCATGTGTTTATACATTGTCTTCTTTTCTCTTTCATTTATGAAAGCTTAATTACATAACAAAAATTGTGATGAATTGATATGTTATAAAGAGCACCATATTCTGGTTGTGAGTAATTTTTATGTTTTCTGTTGAAGTCAAATTAAGGAATCCATCATTGCTCCTTAGTTTCTACTGAATCCTACATTTCTTCTATTTCATAATCCATTTAAATTTCTGAAATATCCAACTAGTGTAACTTAGCTTGCCCTATGAAACTCCTTCAAAATTTGTTGTAGATCTAGTTAATATTTAGACTCCATAGCCCAATCTAATTATAACAATTTAATCAACCAAGAAATCCAATCAAAAAACAATCAGTACAGTCATAACTAGCCTAAAATTCGCATCAAACATAGTTAAATTTTACAAGTAGATCCCTTTTTGAAGCTGGTAAAGCTAGATCCCAACTTCCAAAGTGGTTTTGATGCTGTCCTATGCTCTTACTCCCTCAACCTAAAAGATACAAAATGACAACACCATATTCCAAGCATGAATCTAGGATCTCATATAACACAACAATCAAAAACCATCTAAGGATTGTAGAGGCCATCCACCTCAACCCATGAAATAGCGATTCCACCTCATGGTTGAACATCAAAAAACCATCATTAGATCAGTCTCTATCCAAGCCTTCCAGGGTTGAAGATCATTTTTCCAACCAAGGCTCCAAGACTAGTAACTCAACCAAAAATTTTACTAGGCTCCAGAGCATTTGTCCAACCAAGGCTCCATGACTAGTAACTCAACCCACCAAGGGCTCCAGAGCATTTTTCCAACCAAGGCTCCAAGACTAGTAACTCAACCCAAGATTTTCTAGGGCTCCAGAGTGTTTTTCCAACTAAGGCACTAGGACTAGTAACTCAACCCAAGCTAAGGAAACATGAGAACCAACCAAAAACACAATAATGAAAATACACCCACAATCACCATGACTATCTAGGAAATGGAAAGGCTAGGAAATCCACTATCAATCCTAGCCATCCTCGGCAATGACAGATCACAACCAAAAATCCACATGCATATGCCATGCATGCCAACACTAGTGAAGGAAAGATGCATGCAACTCAGTACCTAGAAGCAAATCTAATGTAGTTTATGATCTTGATGCCTTCTTGTGCTTTCCTGCTCCAAGAATCCAAGTATGCCACACCCTCCAAGAGTTCTCCAAGAAAAATCTAAGTCTCCAAGTGTATGAGAGCAAGAGAGAGAATAATGAGAGAGTTCCAAAACTGAACTGACAAAAGGTTACCAATTGATCCTCAAAAGCCTTTTTATGAATGAGGCCTCTATTTTCTTCATTTTCCATTATTTTCCTTCAATTTCTTCCTCACATGCAACCTGTGACCTTTCATCTCCCTTTTCTCATAATTTCCACTATTTTCATAAATAAATGTGCCAAAAATGTCATTGTATTTCCAAAGCCTTAGCCATTTCTTTTGCCAATTTCCTTGGCCATAACCAATCACAAGTGATCCCCATCACTAGGAGTCTACCCAACACTCAGCTTGGAATAAGTGTCCCATCATCCATGGTTATTATTTTTAACTTTTATTACATGGAATTTTCATGAGTGTTGTTAAAAAATAAAAATTATGCAATATTTGGTGGAACTAACAGTCATAGTGTAGAAATTAGGTTGTATATTTTCAACTACTCATGAATTTTTAATCAAAGTCACAAGACAAAAACCTATTCTACTATTTTTGTGGACATTAATTCACAATTTAGAACAAAAATATCAGACATGCAAGAAGAAATAACACACATGCAACAAATATTTTTATCTTGGGAAAGAAATATGCTAAAAACCCCAATGTTTGCTTGCATTAATCAAATGAATAGAGATGTATTACAATTTTTATTTTTTATTTTTTATTTTTTATTTTTTTTTGAACTGACCTCACCTTGCAAGTGCATAACCTATATCTCTGCTCACTGAAGGCCTCTGTTTCAGACTTAGTCAAATTTTCCCTCGACTCTAACTCATATTTCCTTATGTTGTTCCCAGTGGAATTAGCCCCTATTATTTAGGAAATTCCTCTAATTGAATTTCATAGTTCCTTAGGTTGATCATCTAACTACAAGTAACACTTCTACACTCAAGACTAGTGTACAACTAATGTTACACTACCTTGGAATCTCCACCAATCCTGAGGTTCTCGAATTCTCTGCATGCACTAGATATTTTGGGTTGACTGATTAGTTAACTAGATGAATACTAGGTTTGACTGAACCCCAACTGCACAACTTGACCCTCCACTAGTTCCTCGAATAGTTGGAACTAGTTTAGCTCAAAACAACCTTAGATAACTAACCTTGACTGCTACAAATTAGTAATTCCACATGCTTAAATGAAATCTAACTCCTCCAACTCGAATTTACTCAGTAAATTGGGTGACATAAGTAATGTCACATAAGTTAACATGACCCAAGTTGTTTGTTGTTGTGGAAATTCAATTTCTCTCAATTTAATCAAGGTAAAATCAAATTGAGAATTTCTTGTTTCATTTTTCAACACTTATACTATAGTGTTCTGCCAACAAGTCCCTAAAACATCATGTATGCAAAATTTTATAGATTTTCTTGATACCCAATATCATAATTCTTGGGACATGCCAAATAAAAGGTGATAGAGTAGTGATATGGAATTCCAATTAGAGCAAGTGATGTGGCAATGTAGGAAACAAATCTACCCATTTTGGATTTTTTAGCGGCTATTCATATAATGGTGAGTGACATATGGTGCATGGAAAGTGTACCATGTGGCAGAGTATTCATCAATACCTGATACACATCATACTATGGTTGCTGGAAGAATGATTTTCTAGGATAAGTGGTCCCTAGAACCCAAGAATCCTAGCAAAATCTTTTTCTATCCAATCACCTGATAGTTTGGGATCTACCATTTGACAAGTGTAGGAGATAAAATAATTGTTGACAACTAACATAAATTTTTGGCATCATTAAGGCCCCAAGTCATCAAAATCCATGGGTGGCATTCAACAAAACTCTTGATTACCCAACAATGTATGCTCAATAGCCACAAGGCTTGGTCATAGGGATATGACATGTAGCACACGAGGGATTAGCACCCTCGAGACCTTGGAATCATGAGGTAATTTTACAAGTGTTCGAAAACTTCGAAGATCCTAGGGAGTTGATATGGCAGGTGCTTGGCCACGATGTGTGGTTCTAGGTGCTTTTTTTCCTCTAAGCCTAGGTGATAAAATAGTTTTGGATCCTAGTGTTTTGCACATATGTTTGCATCAGCAACTTCGAATAACTGATATCTCGATGTTTATTAGCTAACAGGCTCGGGGGACAAAAGGTTTTCCATCTCCTATCAAGAAAGGTTCCTTCCAACAGGTCTAAAGGAAGCTAATTTTTCAAGGGTGTCTAGTATTCAAGTATTTGGTGTGCACAAAGTAAAGTTAAAATTTAATGGTTAAACAGTTCCAGAATCCTTGGGTTTCAAGGTTAGATGGAAGGGAGCTTAAAGAAATGAAAAACTTGCTTGCATAACACATCTTCAAACCTTTGAAATAGGTTGGACGAAGGGAGCTTTAAAGTAAGAATAAAATATTTTCATAAGAAGTGGCAAAAATCTAGGATTAGTTGGAAAAAGTGCCAAACTAGTTAAAATCGGACACAAGAAGGATCTATAAATTGAAAAGGCCCAGATAGGAATTGTGAGAAAATAAGTGAACAAAAGCAAGTATAACATAGGATAAGTCAGTGTGTCATGAGAAATTATCCTAGGATCTATGGACACAACACATGGATAAGTAAAGAGAGGATTGGTTGGGCTATGTGAGCTCCTTATAAAGAAATAAGATGTAGACAGGGATTTTTGAGTAATGTAACTAGTGCAAAGCTAATGTTGATGAGGTAACTAGAAAGAATTGAAGAAGAGAAGAGAGGACCAAATAAGATCATATTGTGGTTTAGAGATCAATAGGGATAGGTGTCTCTAGCAGGTTGGTTCCTACAAATATGAGGGGATTTGCATGTCCTTTAGGTTTGTTCCTATAAAATAATGCAGATTTATGTCTCTAACAGGATGGTGCCTACAAATATGAGGGGATTGGTGTCTCATGTAGGTTGGTGCCTATAAATATTGTAAAAATAGGTTGGTTCCTAAAATTAACAACTGGTTAAAAGAAGTTTCATGGTTTTCTCCCTTAAAGGTTTCCACAGATATCCTATGTTATATTATTTTATATTATGATTAATGTTTTGTGATTTTTAAATGGATATAAATAAGTAAAATTTTGTATCATAATGATTCAACCACCCCCCCCCCCCCCCTCTCAATATAATTGTAAATTTGACAAATAGAATCTTAATGAGGTATTGTGTAATAAAGTGAGAACATTTGTTAGTGCAGGGGATTATTTGTAGCTCAAAATTGAGCATGGACAAGGTCACAAAGAAATATATAGATATGACCATGGATAGTCAAGAAAAGAGTTTAGGAGAAAGCTACAACAAGATGAGAGAAAATCCCAAGGAAATTAGCAAAAAGAAGATAAGTGATAAGGATTTTCATACAAAAATAATTGACTTAAAAGAATAACTCAATGGGATGATGAAGTTGCTACTAAAGAAAATTGTAAAAAACTAAATATGTGGGTAAATTTTGAAAAATAAAGTTAAATGTCCTATTATATCATGGTATGAAGGAAATAGATACACAGGATGAAGGCTTAGGTCAAACTGGAAGAAAAACTTAGGGAAGTTGATAGTATAAATAACCTTTAGAGAACGTAGTTCATATTTGTGAACTATATGAGGGAGAAATGGTTAGATAATTCGATGAGGAAGATGAGAAACATGAATATTATCTCATAAAATACTTGAAGAATGATGGATTAAAGCATAAGGAGATGATGCAAAAAATATAAATAGAAGAATCTTATGGTTTTAAAAATAAGAATTTGTATCTGTATATAGGTTATCAAGGATATGAAGATGGAAAACCATCAAAATCTACCATGAGCGAAGATAAATAATTGTCTCATGAAGTCATAGAAGAGGCTAGAATTAAGAAAACTCCAATATATCTTAAAGAATAATTAAAGTTTCTAAAAGAATGGTTAGTAAATCCCAAGTTTGATTAGGGTTGCATAGAGGTTACAAGCATGGTTCAATTCAGTTATATGAACTATCTAAGATTGTTTTTCAATAGTGGCATAGTTGGAGAAAATGAAGATAAAAATGAAAAACTAGGAGATGGTTTATTTAAGAAGAAAGAAGAAATACAAGAGGAGGAAGATAGAATTCATCCTTCTAGAAAGTCTAGGGATAGATACACTAATGAAGAATTTATATAATAACATAGCAAGTGGAAATATGGATGCAATAGGTATCCAAGGGAGGAAAGTCAAGGAGAATATTTCAAAATTGAGACAATATTATAAGAAAAGTGAAACAATGAATGAAGTCATAAGTTGGTTTGGAGATACTTCCAATGTTGAAGTTGATGGAATCCTAAAATGGGTTATGAAATATTATAATGATGCAAGTATGGAGCTTGAAGAGCATGATATAAATGAGATGATAATAGGGCTGAAATAGTTGGCCATTGGTACATGATCAAGGTTAAGTAGCTAGTGATTGATACATACTCGTGGACAAATATCTACAAAAGGGTAGGATGTATTCATTTATAAACTTTCATTTTAATAAGAAATTAAGAATTGTGATCAAGAAATAGTGTGTTTGACTGTTGTTTTATGATTATGTGTTTGGGAAACCATCCATAAACATGTAAATTAAATATGTGTCTTGGAGATATGAAGTATTGGTCACATGAGTGCTCATTTGATGAGAAGTTAATAGTATTTGGAGCTAAAGGAATTTTATGCAAGGTAGTGGACATGTTGGAGAAAAGTTCATATGCCTTACATGGAGAAATTGTAGAAGTATATTGGATGTATGAAATTCAGCAAGAGATAATGCTAATGGATGATGAGTTTGACATGGAGCTTTGGGTGACAAAATCATATATGAGTAAACATAAAAGGAGAGTTAGTATAGAAAATTTAGATTTGAATTCCAAAGGTAGTATGATATTTGTAGGACAAATACTCGAAAACTGGGAGTATAAACAACAAAAGAAGGATAAAGGAGAAATTATAAAATAAATACAACATGAATCAAGTCTTGAATATTTTGAATAAAATGATGAAAACATTTGGTAATCTACATAAAAGGAATGGAAAAAAAAAAAAAAAAAAAAAGTTTTCTGATAAGGAAATAAGAAGATTGAGTGTTCAAACTGTAAGTAGCAGGTTGCAAAGAAAAGTAAACCTATATGAAGGAGGAAACATGTTATGCATATGTGAAAGGTAAGGAGAAGGACCCAAAATGTATTGCATGGTGGATTTCTAGTTAAGATGGAAAGCAAGTTATTTTTTGAAATATATCTTTATTTTTTGTAGGTGTAAAAAAGAGATGGAAGTAGGTATTCTTACACAAAATAACAAGAGGAATGGAGAAGGTGGCCAAGTGCCTTAAGGATTTTGGAAGGAGGAAGAGTTGTTATAACTCTCTCATACTAGTGCATTATTGAGTTGATGTTATACACAAAAAAAGACCAATGTGCATGAGAAAATGTATGTTTTGACAAGTGAAAAGTACGAGAAAGTTAAGAACAACAGAAGAATTGTAGCCAAAGAGATGGAAACAACCATACATTTTTTCTATAAATAACTAAGTAAACAAAAGGGAAGTAGTTCAATGCATCAACATAAAGAAGAGGTGGACATTAGGATACAATAATTCTATAGATGTAACCAAATGATGTTGATAGTTAATAGTAAAACACAACTTATTGAAAATGCTTGTCGAAATAAGATAGATAAACAACAACAAAACAAAGTATGGGATCCTAGAATATTTTATGCATCAAAAAAACAAATGTATAGTCAAACAAGAATACAACATCAACATGCATCATTGAATCTAGGTGGATTGAAGTACACACAAGACTCATTAATAGAAGTCCATGAATCTTGTATCATGGGATTTTAATGTAATAGCATCTCCTCAAAGTCAACTCTTGACCTCTAAAAGGTTGAAAGGACCTTTATCAAATGAAGTGGTTCCCTTACTTTAGATTTATATGATAAGACTAGGGATTTATTTCCCAAAACTATAATGTAAGCATTGCTCAAAGGTTCAATTTATAATTAATATTTTAAGCTAATTATACTTGATTTGATCCCTCAATCAACCTTGTTGTATATTCAAAACATAATTTATTCCATTATAGAAGTTGAAGGCGTGTAAGAAGACAAGATACCCATAACCATGTAAATAAGAATCTAGGAGTTAAATTTATAGTAGTAGATAATATGGGTATAGTTAAGATATTGTCCATGTGTTATGTAAGCCTTTTAGGCATGAAACTACCTACTAGATAAGAGTTTTAATTTGAATAATTAGTCATATATTTATGAAGGCAATTTGGGATCTAAGAAAATAGGAAGTCTTATCATTTTCCAAGTATTTATGAAATATTTCGGGCATGGATATGGTAGTTTCCAGGATGGAGGGTTTAAACTATGTGAAATCATGCCAAGAGAATGGTCAAAGATAAATTGGTGAATTTCATTCTGAAAATGTTGGGTGTGGAGCTTAATTATCTTCCTGATTCAGAGGTCTTTGTTTTAGCCGGATGCATACCCCAGGAAGATTGTACACCCCTGAAGCTAAAAAATAGATGTAAAATTTCCTTGTAAAATATTTTAATTTCATAGTCAATCTGAATCGTTCATTAGGCGGATGATTTGATGGTAGAAGTTATGTTTAATTTAGGGTCTTTTTCCCTAGAAGTAAACCCCTCACTATATATGTGGGAATTTTATTACGGTTGTGTATATGTGTATTCTGAGCGACAAAGAGAGAGGATATTGTGTGAGAGTCAAGGGGAAATTACAGTGGGTTTGTTGTAGGTTGTATCTCTTCATTTTGTTGGATAATATAAAAGGAAGGAATGGTTGTTTCTCCATGAACATAACCCAAATTGGGTGAACCACATATATTTGTGTCTCTCTTGTTTGATGTGCTTTCTATTTTTTTGTTTCCACAATATTTTATTTGTACCATTGCTTTGTACTATATAATTTTCTAACAATTGGTATCAAATTCAAAGGTCTGTTTGGTTGATAAACTCATAGGAGAGAAGGTTTCCTAGTTCGAGTGGGAGAAATCGCGGAAGAGGGTAGGTTTAGGGTTGTGAAATATAATGGCCAAAACTTCCAATTGTGGAAGATGCAGATGGAAGATTATTTGTATCAGAAATATCTGTACCTAACATTGAGTAGAAAAACAAAGAAGTCAACGAGTATGATAGACACAAAATGGGAGATTCTCAACTGAAATGCACTTGGAACAATACAGTTGTGCCTAGTGGTGTTGGTAGTTTAATATTTCAAAGGAAATGACTACAGAGGGTTTAATGACAACATTGGCCAAACTATATGAAAAACCATCGGCCTCAAACACTGTATTTATTATGAAACGTTTATTTGATATGATGATGTTAGATCGCTTAAGGACCCTATTGACCCAGAGGACTCAAAAGGGGTCTACCTCGTTCCCTTCTCCTCGTTCGCTTAAGCAGAGGATCATGGAACATGCTGCTGACATCAAACACAATCTCTCCCGCACATTATCCCTTGCAGAACATGTTGAGAAATCAAAAAACCATGTCTACATTGAAGAATCCAAAGTCATTGCTAAAATTGATCATTTCCACCATAGGAAACTCAGGGAAGCGATTGAGATTGAGAGGCATGCCAAAAACCTTAATAGGGATGATGGTTGGAAATTAAGTAAAAGTTCGATTCCAGCTCTCGCTTCATAACTCCTTTGCCCTTTCCTCCCCCTTTTCATTTTTTAACTTCAGATGTTTTCTATCTTGAAATTTATTTGCTTTCCTCCTGTTGATGGTTATACCTTTCTTTGCTTTCCTCCTTCTCAAGGATGATGAACTATCCTCTAGATTTTGGTCTCATTTATTGTATTATTATGTTAAATAGTCCCTATAGAGGTTTTGGTAAAAATTTTAATAAAATATTTTAAAATATAATGAATTTGAATGAAGTTTCAACCCAATATTCATTAATTAAGTCACCCCCAATTTTAAATAATTATTTTAGGTTCTAGTATATGACAATTGATAATTAATTTATTACATAACAACTAATTTTTAACCAAAAAATATTATTATACAAATTAATTATATTTAATGATATTAGTAACCAGTTTATTATATCATGATAACGACTAGTTTTCTACCTAATTCACATTGAATAGGTCAACCCTAACTAATAATATTATAAATTATTCTTAGATAATATTATTATTTGAATTGATAAATATATTAATTATTTTTAATATTATTATTAACTAATTTATTACATAACAACTAATCTTCAACCAAATATTATTATATAAATTAATTATTTTTAATAATATTATTGACTAATTTATTATAACGACTAGTTTTCTACCTAATTCACAGTGATTAGGTCAACCCTAACTTATAACATTATAAAAATAAGTTTTTCTTAGAGTTTATTATGATTTAAATTAATAAATTATTGATAATTTCGATATTAAATAATTAATTATTACATAATAGCTAGTTTCTAACTAAATATTAGTTAATTACTCCTAAATAATTTTATTTCACCAATAGCTAATTTTGAACGCCTAACACTGAACAATGATGCAATGTTATTTATTCTCTCAGATCGATTAGTTTCTCACCCTGTCCTGAGGATGAACCACATTAATTGGTTTGAAACGTTGACCCAATCCTTACAATGTGATTAATCTAAAAGACTGTTTTGTATGATATGATGATGTTAGAAGGTGGATCTATTGTTGATCGTTTAAACGAATTTAATATGGTTACTAGTCATTTAAATTTTATAGAGGTAAATTTTGATGATGAAATTAGGGCTCTATTATTTCTGTGCTCGTTGCCAGAAAGTTGGAATGGTCTAGTTATGGCCATTAGTAAATCTATCTTTGGATCTAGTAATTTAAAGTTTCATGGTGTTTTCAATGCCATTCTTAGCGAGGAAATGCAACAAAAAATCTCTGGTGAGACATCAGCTAATGCTTTGACTGCAGAGATTAGGGGAAGAAAAATGGAAAGAGGAAAGAGTGAGGATATCACAGTTAGTCAAGGAAATGCATATCCAAGTCCATATAGGGGGTAGTGTGTTGGAAATGAGGGAAGAAAGGACACCTGAAGAAAGAATATAAGTCTCGGAAGGGAAAAGAAGGAGACACACAACAAGAGAACAATCATGAAGTGAATGTAACAAGTGATGTGCTGCAAGATGCTTTGATTCTTTCATTAGAAAATGTTATTGATGCATGTGTGGTAGATTCAAGGGCCTCATTCCATGCCACACCTGATAGAAAGAATTTTCATCATTATGTTCAAGGATATTTTGGACAAGTTCATATGGGTGATGGTCAACTCTGTAAAATCATCGAAATGGGTAAAATTTTCATAAAATAGCATAATGAAAACTAGTGGTTATTGAAGGAGGTAAGGAATGTTACAAATCTGAAGAAAAATATAATTTCAATAGGTAATTGGGAGGTGAAGGTTGTGTAACTACTTTTACAGATAAAATTTGGAAGGTCACTAAAGGATCTCTGGTAATAGAAAAATGAGAAAATGTTGGTACATTGTATTTATGTAATGGTATTTCTAATTTTGTTAATGCTTTAACCTCCACAAGAGAAGATACAACATTGTGGCATCGTAGGCTCAAACACATGAGTGTAAGGGGATGTAGATTCTTCACTCAAGAAATTTGTTGTTAGGTTTAAAGCATGTTCATTTGGATTTCTGTGAGAATTGTGTTTATGGAAAATAGAAGAGAGTCAGATTTCTCAAAGTTGGGAAAGAAAAGAAGAGAAAAAATTTATAGCTTGTGCATACAAATGTATGGGGACCTGCTTAGGTATCATATCTCAGTGGATCTCATTATTATGTTACTTTTATTGATGTTGCAACCAGAAAAACCTAGATTTATTGTATTTGAAATAAATCTGATGTATTTGATACTTTCAAGAAATGGAAAGCTTTGGTTGAGAATGAGACAAGAAAGAATGTGAAGTGTCTTACATCAGACAATGGAGGCGAATATTGTAGCAAAGAGGTTGATAAGTATTGTTCAGAGCATGGAATTCGCATAGAGAAGGAAGTTCCAGGAACACCATAGAAAAATTGTGTGCCAGAAAGGATGAACAAGACAATCATGGAGCAAGCAAGGTGCCTGAGATTTCGTGCAATATTTTGTTTACAATTTTGGTTACATGTTGTAGATATTGTTTTTTATCTAATAAACAGGAGGCCTTCAGGTTCCTTTGATGGTAGTATTCCAGAGGAGACATGGACAGGTAAAAAAGGCAAACTACTCATTTTTAAATACTTTCGGTTGTGAAGCCTTTGTCCACATTAATAAATAAAATAGAACAAAGGCTGAGGCAAAATCAAAGAAATATACCTTTATTGGATATGGTGTTAATGATTTTGGTTGTCGTTTATATGATTATGAAAATCACAAAATCATTAGGAGTAGAGATGTCATATTTAAGGAAAGGGCCTTGTATAAGGATACAATGCAGGAAAAGAAATAGGAAAAAGAAAATAGAGAATACATAGTGCCTTATGATATCACAAAAACAATAAAGGTGTTTGTAAATCATAATGATCTACAACCACAACAACAACAGGTAGCTCAAACACCTGGAAGTGGTGTTAGAATTATTATCAAGATAAGTAGACCCCCTGAACGGTACTCTCCTTCATTATATTATGCATTGTTGACTAATTTTGGTGAACTAGAATGTTAGGAAGAAGAAATGCAAGTAGAAACAAGGAAGAAGTGGGAGCTAGCCATGAAAGAAGAGATGGACTCCTTGGTACGTAACCAGACTTGGGACTTAGTTAGGTTGCATGTAGGTAAAATAACATTGCAGAATAAATGGGTTCACATGTTGAAGGAAGAATATGGAGGTAGAAGAAGGTATAAATTTAGACTTATGGTGAAGGGGTTTGCACAGAAGAAAGGTACATACTTTGATGAAATATCTTCTCATGTTGTTAAAATGACTTCAATCAGAACTATTTCAAGTCTAGTACAGTAGAATATTTCCATCTTGAGCAATTAGATGTAAAGATGACCTTTCTCCATGGTAATTTAGAGGAAGAGATCTATATGCAGTAGCCAGAAGGGTATGAGGTCAAAGGGACAAAGAAACTAGTGTGTAGGTTGAAGAAGAGCTTGTATGGCCTAAAACGGGCTCCAAGGCAGTGGTTCTAAAATTTGACAATTTTATGTCTAAACAAGGTTATACTAAATGTCACTTTGATCATTGTGTTTATCTCAAAAGGAAAAATGATGGAAACTATATTATATTATATTCTATGTAGATGGCATGCTTATCGCAAGGTCTTACACCCAGGAAATAAATGTGCTCAAATAAAAATTGGCAAATCCATTTCCGATGAAGGATTTGGGTGTTGCAAAACAAGTCCTTGGTATTAGAATAACTAAAGACAAGAAAAATAAAAAATTAACATTGTCTCAGAGTGACTACATACAAAAGGTGTTGGAAAGGTTTAATATGTAGAATGAAAAACCAGTTACTACACCTTTGGCTAGCCATTTCAAACTAAGGACATGTGTCCAAAGACTCAGGACGAGATGGATTATATGTCTAAATTTCCATATGCGTCAATAGTTGGAAGATTAATGTATGGAATGGTATGCACAAGGCCTGATATTGCACATGCAGTGGGAGTTGTAAGTAGGTACATGAATAATTTAGGAAAATAACATTGGATGGAAGTGAAATGGATTCTCTAGTATTTGAAAGGCACCACAAATTAATCATTATACTTTGGTGGTTTAAACATTTCTCTACAGGGATATGTTGATGCAAATATGGTAGGTGATAAAGATAATAGGAAGAGCACCACATCATATGTGTTTACTGTAGGTGAAACACATATCAGTTGGGTTCCAAAAATGAAGAGCGTTGTTGCACTATCAACAACGAAACTAGAGTGTGTTGTTTCTACAGAGGCTAGTAAATAAATGGTTTGTTTACAAAGGTTTATGGATGAATTCGGTAAGAAGAAAGAGATGGGAAGGTTATACAGTGACAACCAGAGTGTCATTAATCTTGCAAAGTACTTTACATTTCATTCTAAGACTAAACATATAGATCTCAAGTACCATTTCATACAGTTAGTATTAGAATATGGATAGTTGAAGCTAGAAAAGATACACACTAGACAATATCCTATAGATATGTTAACAAAAGGTGTAAACACGGAGAAACTAAGATTCTGCTTAGTTTCAATTGGTCTTCAAGTATGATGATAAATATGAGAAACATCCAAGTCCAAATTGGAGTCATTATCTGTTGGGTTGTGTTATATTCTTTCCGCATAGTTAACAGGGGGTTTGAGGGGTACCCGTAACCCCACTTTATGGGGTTTGGGGCAGCGCCCTGGAAAATTTTGGTTTTGGACCCTATGTTGGGTTGGGCAGACCCACCTATGGTTTTGTGCATGATTTTCGCACATGTTTTTTGGACGCGATGGTTTTCGGTCCATGGTATTGGATGCGATGGTTTTTTGGTCCATGGTATTGGATGTGATGGTTTTCGGTCCATGGTATTGGATGATTCAGCATGTATAAATATGTATTGTAACATTGAAATGAATATAATGAAAAATCAAGCTGCCTGTACACAGTAGCCTTTACCACTTCTCTTGAAGTAGCAATCTCCCTCCAATTACCAGCTAGAGGAGTCTGCATGGGATTTCACTTCTCCATGTGGAATCTCCTGAGTATCTCATTGGTGTACTTGCCCTGAGACACAAACAACTCCCCATCCTTTTTCCACACTTCCATGCCAAAGAAGTAATGCATGAGATCCATGTCTTTGATCAACTGATCATCACCAGTCAATATGAGATCATCAACATAAAGTACGATGATCATTATCTTACCTTTCACCACGATGTGGTACAAGTTCACATCTGCTTCACTCTTTGTGAATCCCAACCCAATGAAGTAGTTGTCTATCTTAGTGTACCAAGCACGAGGTGCTTGCTTCAGCCCTTATAACTCTCTCTTGAGTCGGCACACATGCGACTCATGATCGAAGGTCTCAAAACCTTTCAGCTGCTCTATGTACACCTCTTCCTCAATCTGGCCATTGAGGAATGCAGTCTTCACATCCATCTGATGGATCTTCCAACCCATCTATGCTGATAGTGCCAACATAGATTTGATAGATGAGTACCTTGCGACAAGAGCAAAAGTCTCATCATAGTCAATCCCCTCGACCTGTGAAAAGCCACTGGCAACAGATCTTGCCTTATTCTTCTCCACATTACCATCTGTAACTTACTTTACCTTGTAAAGCCAACAGGAACTCACAATTGAATTGTTCTCTGGTCTCAGAACCACGTCCCAAACACTGTTACAAACTATGGGGTCATACTCCTCCACCATAGCATTAACCCAAATCGACTACTGCACTGCTTCCTCAAAGGAAGATGGCTTGGTCTCGAGACATTCCCCAGCAAGGGTCATGTATCTAGTGTACCTCTTAGGTGAACTCCTCTATCTGTGTTGAGAAGATGGTGCTCCCACATTCTCTCTCGCATCCTCCAACAATTTGTCAGCTTCTCTTGTGCGCTTCCATCCATCTCTGGAAGACTCTACTTGAGTGGATGTCTCCACTCCTAGAACCTTTGCATGCGGCTGCTCCGCATCAGTCTGAGGCTCCTCCTCCTTAGGAACCAATAGTTCCTCCACAACCTGTATTTGGAACTCCCTCTCAAGGGAAACTCGCATGGCCTTCTGCTCATCAAACTTGAGATCTCTGTGAACCACTGTCCTCCAACTGGTAGGAAAGTACACTCGATAGTTGTGAGGTGTATCAGTGTACCCCAAAAATATCCCCAAATCTGCTGTCAACTCAAGCTTCTTCCGTGCATCTTTTGTCACATGGCAATATACTAATGAGCCAAAGATCCTGAAGTGACCCACATCTAGTTTCTTACCGGAGAAAACTTCCTTTGGTATCTTCATCCCAAGTATGCAATGCGGGCTTCTATTCTGCAAATAGACCACTGTGTTGCATGCCTCAGCCTACAAGTGAAGTGATAGGCCTTGGTCATGCAACATTGCCCGTGCTGCCCCTACAATAGTTCTATTTTTCCTCTCGGCCACCCCATTCTGCTGTGGGTTATGGGGTGTCGTCAAATCTCGTTTAATTCCTTTCGCTGCACATAAGTTCTTAAACTCTTGAGAGACATATTCTCTATGGTTGTCACTTCTTAAGGCCTTGATCTTCTTCCCTGACTCTTTTTCGACCAAAGCTTTGAACTCACAAAACTTTGTGAAGGTTTGGTCCTTCTTCTGCATGAAATAAATCCAGCATTTACGACAATAGTCATTGATGAAAATCACATAATACCTTTGCTTCGCTGTGGATGTCATCGAGAATGGTCCACACAAATCAGTATGAACTTGCTCTAAGATAGCCTCTGCTTAACTGTCTTGATCATGAAAGGAAGACTTAGTGTGCTTTCCCAAGGTACAACCTTTGCATGTGTCAACTTGCTCAAGTTTACGTTTGGGAAGTCCTATAGATATCTGCTGCATTATCTTCAAAGCCCCATGATGCAAATGGCCCAACCGCCTGTGCCACAACTCGCCAATGTCTTGGCTTTGAACCAATTTTGCTTTTGTACTCAATGCTACACAATCATCTACCTCTAGTTTATAGAGTTTCTTCACTCGAATCCCTATCCTCTTGGTCTGACCTATGGTTATGTGTCTTAGGAACGCCTTTCCTTTAGTGAAGACAACATCGTAGCCTTTGTCCTCCAACATCGCAACTCATACCAAGTTCTTCTTTAGTCTAGGCACATACATCACATATGTCAAGGTGAGAGGAGCTCCATGCTCCCTCTGGAAAACAACTGTGCCCACTCCTGAAACACTATACCTTCTATCGTCACCCATCTCTATGAGCATCTTAAGGTATTTCTCCTCCAAGGCACTAAATAAATTTTTATCATCGGTCATTTGGAATGAGGCTCCATTGTCAAGATACCAGACACAACCCATCATCGATGTCACCATGCATGCGATGAGGATAAAGTCCATTTCGAACTGAGAGGCTAATGCCTTACCTTCCGATCCTTCCAAGGATCCCTTCTTGGACTTCTTCAATGAGAAATTAGTTGCATAATGTCCCATTTTGTGACAACTAAAGAATCTTACTTTAGACATGTCACCCTTCTTCCCTCCATGAGAGGAATTTGATTTGAAATGGGAAGCCTTCCCCTTCCTTTTCCTTGCCTTACTTGCTAAGGCTAGATTTTCTTCATCATCATTCTTGGATGAAGAACCATCTCGTGTGCTCCTCCTGATCTCCTCCTACATAAGATTTAACCACAATCGTTCCCAATCTAGCAGTTTCTCCCTTCCATTCACAGAGTCCTGGTAGCCATTCCAACTCTTTGGAAGGCCAAGCAGAGCGAGGCTCACCATATCATCATCGACAATAGTTATTCCCACACTGCCAATCTCATCTCTACAGGTGGTGAGCTTGTTCAGATATGTGGAAATAATATCGTCCTTCTCCATCTTAATTCTTCGAAGCTTATCCTTGAGCGCCAATTTCCTCTGGTCGCCACTGTTCTGGTATAGGTCCTTCGATGTCTTCCACATTGAAAATGGAGTATCCTTCCCATGGATACTCGAGACAATATGGTCTCGAACTCTCTCAACGATGGTCCGTCTCGCCTTCACCACACACTTCTTCCACTCAGCCAACTCTTGTGCATTAGTTGAAGCTGGCTTTGGGATTTCTTAATCAATGAATTCCTTCAAGCCATTGTCTTCTAATATAGCCTCCATTCTATCTTTCCATGCTATGTAATTGGAGCTACCTTCCAAGACATACTCAAGACTCAAGCCATAGAACGCCATTGGCCAACCTTGAAGTATGATTTGAATTCGATTTGCACCTGCAACCCCAAACTTAAAACGTTGAATTCTCTTCTCAATATACTATTCATAGTTCTGATACCATGTAGAATAATTTCTACAAATCCACCTCCGATACCATGTAGAAAATATGTGTAGGCTAACCCGATAATGCAATATAAATCAAAGCAGAATACTATAAACTACTTCTACTATCAATTTACGGAAGCTTAAAGATCGAGTTGAACAATATAACCAAAAGAAGAAGAATCAATGGCACAATACACATGAAAATACTTTGGGGAAAGCCTCAGCTAAAAACCCCACACTATTGTATTATCATACATGGTGGAAATACATAGGAATTATTCAAATCTTTAGCTCTCACAGCTAGCCAGCTCTCAGTACAATCCTCGCAAATGCTCACAGGCAATCTTGGCTTCTCTCCAGCCTTCCTCTATACCCTCCAAGCTCCTATTTCCTTGCGCTGTTCCTTGTGGCTGATTTTCCTATTACCAAGTGGAAAACCAATCCTTCAAAACTATGCAATCCTCAAGGATGAATCCTTGACTGCATGCATGAGTTTTCTCCATGAGAAAACACATGCAACTGATAGTACACTATCCTTGAACATTAATCTCAACTGGGTCTTTCTCATAATAGACATGTGTGAGTTTCCGATGAGGGAATCTTTAGTTAAGTGGAGTAGCACTAGTTGAGTTCATTATTGCATCAACTGACTATTAACTCACTATTAGTTCCCCAAACAATTTGGAACTAATTTAACTGGACTTAACTCAGTAAACTGAGTGAACTAATTACAACTCAAATATAACTCAATCTTATCTCCTTAATTTAAGGGATAACTCTTGCATGACTTCATAAAGACTTCTAACTTGAATTTCTCCAACTAATTAATTTAAAATTAATTAATTAATTATTTCCAAGTAGCTTTTAAGACTAAATTCGATTTTAATTCACAATTTAATTCAAGGACAAATTAAACTGGAATATTCTTGTTGCCATATTTCAACAGTGGGTGGCCTTTGGAAGCCCTGGATGAGTTTTGATTGATGTGTTCTCTGAGATCCCACATTCATGCTTGGAATATGGCACGAGGGTGATTAGCTGAAGAGAGACTTGGCTCAGCCAATCTATGGCTGGGTGGAATGTGGTAGTCCCATCTTTGGTTGTTTCATTGCATTTATTAATGAAAAAAAAATCATTCCCTTGATTTTCATGTGCAAATGCATTGATGTGTATATGGATTTTGATGGCTGATATGTTTATTGTATTTATGTTCCTATTATGTTGTTTATATGCACATTTACCCCCAGAGGTTGTTACAAACTCAACAGTAAAGGGGTAAAACATTATACCATAACTATGATGGGATGCCAAACTATTCAACGCAAATGAAAACATACATACCAGAGTGCAGACTCCACCATGAGCTCATTGGAAAACATTGAGACTTGGATAAATTTTTAATAGACAACAAATTAATGGAGTGTTATAATCCTTATGGATAGGGGCACAATGAGAACGCTCAAGTTCTGGCAAGCAGGATAGAGGAGAACTGACAGGGAGCAAAATGCGTCAAACATTAAGCAAGGAGCTAATGACAGGGAGATAAAACATTTGAATTTGCAGACATGGGTATGAGGGAGAATGCTAGTTTTGCTACTTCGGGACTATGGGCGAAGGTGCAAGAATGACATGCATAGAAAGGCCACAAAAAACTAGTGGCTCAAACTTCAGTAGGGTAGGAATTTGTTCGCTCTGATACCGTGTTAAACACTCATAAATGATAGAAAATTGATAATATAATTATGAGATACATTCTATTAACGATATATACATATTAATACAATGTCTTATGACCCCTGGTTTCCATATTTCGATTGGTCTCTTAGACTCTAATGACTCTTCATATTCCACACCATAACCCTTAGTGGATTAGGTGTCCTCAAAATTAACATAGGATATGGAACATCAGAGAAGATTGGGATGGTTCTAGTCACTCTTTCTCACACAAACCTTTCCAGGAGGCCCTGCTAGCTCCAGGGTGATGATCCACTTAAAATTTTCCTTTTTAATTTATTTTAAATGCATTGATGTTTGTCCAAAAGATTTTCAGAACTCATTTTAAATCTACATAAACTTGTTATGGTCTTCGATTCATGGTTAATATTGATCCTCTGTGATCCATATGTATATATTTATCAAAAGAATTTGTCCTTCTAGTTAGTTTTTCTTTAGGGCCTTGGTGGCACCTTTCTTCATTTTATGACTCTATCTGCATACACACCAAGTGTGTCTACTAAATGTAATTTTTATTCTCTTAATAAATATTACAGTTTTTTCCCCTAGGAGAAAAATCATATAAAAATATTTTAAACATTGAATATTTTTTTTTTTTAAAATATAATGTGCTTTTTATATTTAAGTTCTTTATTTCCTTTTCTTAATTTTTTGAAAAATACAACTTACAAATTGTGCCATCCACATCCACTACAAATATCATTCATATCCAAATCATATACATACCTTAGCCATGTTCATTCTAAATATATGATGTATCTATCTAGTTGTTCTAACATATTGGTAGTTTATATGTTCCTAATTAAACAAATGCATAATAAAGGCCCCCCTTTCCCCTACTTACAAAAAAAAAAAAAAATTGAAAATGGTGATATACCAATTTACATGATTGATTTTTTAAGAATTTTTAGGGCTTTCTCCTAAGCTACAACCATACAACAATAATAATATTGATCTCCAAATATATGCACACTTCAAAATATTCAATTTCCACCTTTTTTCTCCATTGCTTATAAATATTTTTTATATAAATAAAAGATGTATTAAAAAAAATTCAAAAGTTTTCATGGAAAGAGTATATAAAATAACCATTTTTTCTCCACGCATCTAGGGTGGTAGAAGTCAAAGCCATGACATAGATCATGTGTTAGATGACAGCTAACATGTTAGAATAGGTACAAGTAGTTATAGTTATGGAGGTGGAGGCAATAATCATGGAATATGGTCATCATCATTGCTTATATCAATGGCATAATGAGCTCTAATCCTTGTTTATGGTTATGAAAACACCCATTGTGAAACGAAGCAACAAGAGGGCCCTTTAGGCTCAAGCCGAGGTTAACAAATGCAACTAGGTCTGAGGTGAACGAAATTTTGGTCAACATTGAGAAGATTAGGATGACATCCCCGAACTATTCTTCACAAGTATAAAATCCAAGGTTAATACTCTATTTCCCAAAAAAAAATCTTGTGTTTGATTATATTCCACATTAGAAGATCCGAAGAGGGAGAAAAGAAAAATAATATTTAATGAACAAATTTGGGAAAATTTGAAAGGTATTTTCTAGAACTAGGTTTTTATAGAACCAATGATACAAATATTTATAGGCTCATTTAATTGTATTGGATGAACAAGGCTTTTATTGCTTGACTAGTGAAGGAAAGGGTTCTTCAATAGCAAGCCATCCACTACAAACTTGTTTTGATGGACATAAATTCGAGGCAATATTCACAGTATATTATGGTGTTAACGTTGAGGTGTTTGGTAAATAATGAAAGAAACTAATATGCCTAAACTTCCCTCCACATAGAAACAAAGATGAGGGTTTAGCCCTGACCACTCTATGATGTGTGCTCAAGGCCATTACAGGTGATTTTCCAAGTTTTCCAACGCCCCTTTCAAAGATGTTGGGTTCTCCATGATGAGTTGCAAGTGCTAAGAGGCATGGGGCTCCTCGATTTGGGCACTCTGGAAGGCCACCTACATGCCCTTTCAAAGGCTCCTCCTTTAGTTCAGTTGACATTCAAGGAAATTCCTTTTGAGACATAGTCAAGATATACACGTTTTCTCACTCCTATTTGGCGTAGGAGGCTATAAGTTTATACATTCACATGGTGAAGGAAGCTAATGTAAAGGTAGGATTTGATAGATCCAATGCTATAGTATGTTCTTTCTATGGTTTCTAGCCTCATCTATTTGATTTTCAGAATTGTATCTCAAGATTTTGGAAGACAAATCTAAAATCTAAAGTTTTTATTCACCCTTGTGCAAAAGGGTATTTTATTGTTGAGTTCTATCTTTTTGAAGGCAAGGGTTTGATACTTAGTTCAAGCCCATGGTTTTGGGGTATTTCTGGTTTATACATGAAGCCTTGGATTCCCTCCTTCAATCTTTGAATGATATCTTATCCTTGGCTCTTGTTTGGGTTAGGATCCCAAATCTACCTTTGCATTTTTTAGTTTACCATATCTGAGAGCCATCATAATTGTTATATAAATATTCCATTTTATAAGCCCTAAAATAGAGAATTTCAACGTTTTTACATATGTTCAAATATGTTTAAAAATTGGATCAATAAAAGGTTTCGAAGTAAAACACTTTTGACAAGTGAACATACTTGTGGACTCACTATGAAAAAAACTCTTCATGGTTTGGAGCCTATTTTGATATAGGACATATTGCAGTACAATACCTAAAAAGTCATAGTAAGGTTACAAAGCACTAGTGTAAATCAACCTGGTGAGTAGACCTTAAGATAGATCATCAACTTATTTAAAAGGGAAATTCTCTTGATTCATACTTAGCCAAGGAAGGGTCAAAATATGCTTCAATGAAAGCTAATGAAATGCCTACCAAGAAGGATTCGCCTCTTTTAGATCCTCCCTTGGATGAGTTAAAAGTTGAAATAGCGGCTATAAGTACACACCAATGATTTTAGAGCAAACTAGAGATTCTCCTCCAAAGAAAGGCTCATTGCCTTTGCATAGAATGGCAGATCAAAGATTGATGGAAGAGCTTGCTTCCCATGCAGGTCTAGATCAAAGTGAACCTAAAGTGAGTTTGGTGGATCAAGTTGAAAAAGATGAGAAACAAAATCAATTAGATCTGTTTAATGAAGACAAATCGAGAATGGTAGGAACTGCAAAGAACTCATTAGAGACAAAGGAAGCTTAGATAATAATTGGAAAAATAATAAGAAATGTCCTCTAATAACATAATCAATTGTAACAAGAAGTTAAAGTTAGTCACATGATCGAAGTTGGTCATGTAATATTTTTGTCTTTCTTTATATTTTGATACTGTAATATAAAACATAAAAAATGTTAGGAGTTTACTATAAGTATATCCCATTCCATCACAATCATTTTGTCATATGTGTTGAGAGCTCTCTAGACACAGGGATGGACATTGAATTATTTTGTGATAATTTTGTAATGAGTTACTCAACACTCCTTCATATGTTCTTTCAAATAATTTTTTTGGTAGTCTTTCATAATATAAAATTCCCAATTATGCTTTTTTTTGTAAACATAGAGGCGTTATCTCCCTGGAGTGTAGACAATGATACAAAGGTGACCAAGAAAGAGTTTGCAGGTCCAATGGGTACGCAGTCCATTCCTACATCCAAGGAATGCCCATACCTCTTTCTAAAAATTAGAAGAGTGCGCATATACGTAACTATGTAGACAATCTAGCCAAAGAAAACTTCACCTTCCCTATTGTTTAATATGGGTTTGTCTTTCTTTCTTCTAGCCGCTAACAACTTATGTTGAGTGATAAATCCCAATGCAAACTCTAAATTGCATGCATAATATCTAATGTTTTAAAACAAATATATTAGCTAATTACTTGCCAATAAAATTGATAATGGCTTATAAATATTTCTTATCAAAATCTTCCCATAATATTAAAATATTAATAGAGAACATAGTTACTGACTTGACAAGAACCATGACCACAAAACAAGAACTCTAACTCCAAAACCTCATATTTTGGGCCAAAAACACCAAAATCAACATCCAAATAAAAAAGTCTTGCTACTGGCAACACCCTTTTCATGGGGAAAAATTAGCACATTTGCAACAATGTCCTTAAAAAATTCATAATGTTGTCAAGAAAAGCCTTAAAATCAACTCCCCAAAAAAAAAGTGGCATTAACAACAACATCTTTTTTTTTTTAGGGTCAAAATTACAACTTCTTTGAAACAATGACCTTAATAAGCTATACCATTGCAACAAAAATCTTAAAAGTAACCTTGTGATCGAAAAAAAGGTGCTACTAATAGCACCCTCCCCTTTTTTTTCGAGGTCAAAAATACAAATTGTTTGAGACACATGGCCTTGACAACCAATACCTTTGTAACCAAAATCATAAAACCAACCTCTATATTAGAAACAGGGGCTATTAGTTGCACCACCCTCACCCCTCTCTCTTTTTTTAGGCTTAAAATTGCAACATTTTTAAACCATGACATAAAAACCTCGTGTTGTGCAAAAGAAAATAATTAAAAAAGAAAAATGCAAAAATGAAACCAAAAGAAAAAAGAAGAAGAGAAATACATATTTAAAAAAAAAATAACATTTTTTTAATAAGTTTGAAAATAAAATTATAATAATAATGGAAAATAAATTATCTTCTTGCCTTTTAAAAACATAAAAATAAAAATGTTTTGTCAATTAGGTTCATCTTAAGTGGATGGATGGAATGTTCTTATCTTCCCCACTTCCAATTCAATTCTCATAGTGACATGTTGAACTCATATTCTGTATATTTTTGTAATGGCTCCAAGCCTTGTTTTTGAATGGCCTTGAGCCCTAAAGAATACCTTACTCTTACCTGCAGGCAGGAGGGTGGGGTGTTTGATTACTTGGGGGCAAAAAACGCTTTAAAAAAGAGTTCAAGAATAATATCGAAAAAAGGTAAAAAAAATAAAAAATTATTGGAAATTTAAAAAAGAAGAAGTAATATTAAAACACATATAAAAATAACTATTTAAGGTGGGGGGGACCATTCCGAGCACGCTATCATGTATCCTATTTAGCTCGTGGCCCCCTTCAATAACACTCACCCCTTAAAGGAGTGAGAGGGGACGATAGAAAAGACATGTTATGGTGGAAGGGGAGTGGAGGGTGCTCCTCTGAGAGGTGAATACAAGGGGAGCATCCTAAAGGGGCTTTTGTAACAACCCTGAGTTAAAAATTCATGTAATAAAGTTAATAAAGGCAAAATAAGACCAAGGTCATGGGACACGTATTCCAAGCTGAGTGTTGGGAAAAACATCCTAGTGGGTGTTCATTTTAGTTTATTATGGTTAAAGAAATTTGCAAAGACATTGGCTAGGGCAAAGAGACATTAATTGTAATTTATTTATGAAATTAAAGGAAATTAGGAGAAAAGGGAGATGAAAGGTCAAAGGTTGCATGTGAGGAGGAAATTGAAGGAAAATAGGGGAAAAATGAAGAAATTAGAGGCATCAATAATAAAAAGTATTCAAAGCATCAGTTTGGGGCCTTTTGTCAATTTAGTTTTGGAATTGGTTTCAGAGAGGAGAAGAGCACCAAGATGAGAAAGCAAGCGATGTAGGTTTTAACCCTGTACAGAAATTACTTGCATACGAATTCTAACACACAGAAAATAAAATATGTGAGAGCATAACACATAAAACACATATACATAGAGATTTTCCCCTAGATCCCAAAACGGGGACTACCAACTTGTTTTTTCATTATATTCCTTTTAATGTTACAATACATATTTATACATGCCGAAGCATCCAATACGATGGACCGAAAACCATCGTGTCCAAAACCATGGACCAAAAACCATTGCATCCAAAACCATGTGTGAAAATCATGCACACAACCATAGGTAGGTTCACCCAACCTAACATAGGGTCCAAAACCAAAATTTTTTGGGACGCTGCCTCGGACCCCATAGAGTGGGGTTACCTACACCCCTCAAACCCCTTGTGACTCCCCCCGCTACGCAATCGGTGCAACGAAGGGGGGGCTCTGCCCCCCTTCTAACCCCCCCCCC